>JAQZBX010006941.1:0-40643 GCA_029593785.1 Cabassous unicinctus | reverse complement strand
TAGGTTTTTTAAGTGCATTTTTTTCCTGACAATAGTAAAACCATTCCAGCTTTTTGTATTATGTATCTTTTCTTCATCATTTTATTTTTAACCTGTTTGTATCTTTGAATATAAAGTGTATTTATTGTAGACAGCACATAGTTTGATCATGTTTTTTAATCTCTGTCCTTGGTTTGGAGTGCTTAATCAGTTCACATTTGAAGTTATTATTGATATTGTGGATTCCAGTTGCTATTTTACTTTTTGTTTTCTAAATGCCTTGTGTCATTTTTTGTTCTTAGTCCCTCCATTACTGCCTTATGTACATGTATATAGATATTTTATACTGTACAATTTTAATATCCTTGCCATTTCTTTTACTATATTTTTGGGCTAGTTTCCTCATGTCTGCAATGGGTGTTGAAACTAACATCTTAATTAATAACAATCTAAATCTCATTAATAACTTAATTTTAGTAGTACAAAAAAGAAGTCTTTGATCCTATATATATCAGTTCCCCTTCTCTTTTGTGTTATGTCATGCAAATTTTGTCTTTATATACGTTGTGTATTCATCAAAAAAATCCATAATTTTTATTTTATGTAGTTTTTAAATTAAATCAGATAGAATAAACAAAATTTGAAAAAAAAATCCTCTGACAAATAAGTAGACGAAGACTAAGTTGCTTCACAAATGTATTATACCAATCATTCAAAGAAAACTCAGTACAACGTTACAAAAACTCTTCCTAAATATTGAATGGGAGGGAATGTTATGAAATGTATTCTATGAAGACAACATCACCCTAATATCAAAGCCATAAAAAAATACTACAATAAAAGCAATTTGCAGGCCAATGGGAATTCTGCACATGTGCATGATTGTTTTCTAAGTTCACAAATTCTTTGATAAAAATATATTCTTAAAAATGCTTACTAATCAAATCCAAAAGCAAACTGAAAAAATCATACATAATGATCAAGTGGATTTTATCCCATCTGTGAAAGGGAGGTTCAAAACAAGAAAAGTAATCAGTGTAATACACCATATTAGCAAAACAAAGAAGAAAATTCACATGATCATCTCAACTGAACAACAACAAAAAGACATTTGGCAAAATACAGAATCATTTCTTGATAAAAACACTATGAAAGATAGGAATAGAAGGAACCTTTATCAAAAACCTAAAGTACATCTATGAAAAACCCATAGCTAAGATTTTATTCAAAGGTGAAAGACTCAAAGCATTCCTGCTGAGATTGGGAAAAGGAAAAGGATGTCCCCAGTCACCAGTATTGTACAAAATTGTGTTAGAAGTACTAGATAGAGGAATTAGGGTAGGAAAAGAAATAAAGTCACCAAGGGAAAGGTTACTATTCACTGATGACTTGATTCTTGTACCTAGAAAATCCTCCAAAATACAACAAAGCTACCAGAACTAATAATCAAATTCAGTAATGTCATGGGATACAAGTTTAAAATGCAAAATCAGTACCATTTCTGTGCACTACTAATGATCAATCTGAGGAGGAATTCAGGAAAAAATCTATTTACTACAGTGCATAAAAGAATCAAATATTGAGGAATAAACTTAATAGAGAACATAAAGGACTTGTATTCACAAAACTACAAAACATTGCTAATAGAAATGAAATAAGACTTAATAAAAGGAAAAGCATTCTTTGTTCATGGATTGGAAGACTAAATATCTTTAAGATGTCAAATCTACCCAAATTGATGTAGAGATTCAATGCAATTTCAATAAAAATTCCAACAACCTTTTGCAGAAATGCAAAAGCCAACTATAAAATTTATTTGTAAAGGTACAGGTCCCCAAATAGGCAAAAATATTTGGAAGACTCTCAGTTCCTGACTTTAAAGCATATTACTTAGGTACAGTGGTATAATCTCCATGTTACTGGAATAAAGTCAGACATTTTGACCAATGGAATTGAATTGAAAGTTAAGAAATAGACTCTCACATCTGTGGTCAACTGATTTTTGTGAAACCTGTCAAGTCCACCTCGCTTGGTAAGGACAGTCTACTGAACAAATGGTGCAGGGAGAATTGGATATCCATATCCAAAAGACAGAAAGAAGACCCTTATCTCACAAATAATAACTCAAAATGGATCAAAGACCTAAGCATAAAACTTGGAACCATAAAAATCCTAGAAGAAATAGAGAGAAACATCTTCAAGAACTTATGGAAGGTGGTGGTTTCTTAAACCTTACACCTAAAACACAAACAGTTAAAGAAAATTATAGATAAATGGGATTTCCTAAAAATTAAGTAATTTTCCTTTTCAAAGGAATTTGTTAAGAAGGTGAAATGGCAGGCTACTCAATGAGAGAAATTATTGAAAAATAACTGACTTGATAAAGGTTTGATATTCATGTTATAATAAATAAAGAGATCATACAACTCAAAGAGAAAAAGACAAACAAAAGAATTTAAAAATGAGTCAAAGACTTGAATAGACCTTTATCCAAACAAGAAATATAAATGGCCAACAACTCAAGAAAATATTTTCCACAACACTAGATATTAGGGATCAAAATTAAAATATGCATGATTTCAAAGCTTATAGAATTGCCAGTAGGAGTTCTGGAAAGGATGTGGAAAAATAGAACTCATTCATTTTTGGTGGGAATGTAGAATGGTGCAGTATATGTGGAAGCCAGTTTGGTGATTCCTCAGGAAGGTAAGTATAGAACTGCCATATTATTCTCAGCAATCCCACTACTAGGAAAATATTTAGAAGACCTGAATGTAGGCAAATGAACTGACATTTGCTTAATGATGTTTACAGCAGCATTTTTCAAAATTGCTAAAGATGGAAACAACCAATGTGTCCATCAACCAAAAATAGATAAACAAAATGTGGTATATACATATAATGGAATACTATTCAACTATAAGAACAAATTAAGTCAGGATTCATATTATAACATGGATGAACCTTGAGAACAATATATTGAGTGAAATAAGCCAGAAACAAAGGAAAAATATTGTGTCATCTCATTAATATGAACTAAATTCAATGAGTAAATTCATGGAGTTAAACTCAGGCATATAGGTTATAGGAGATAGAATTGCGTTTCAGAATGGGGACCTAATGGTTAATGTATGTAGAAATTTTAAAAAGGTGATTGTAAAAGTGTGGAAATGAATAGAAATAATGATATCACATTATAGTGGGCATAATTATCACTGATGTTTTGTTCCTGTGATTGTGGCTGAAAGCGGCAGTCTAGTCATGTAAATTTCAACTGAAAGAAAGCTAGGGAATAATCTATTTTCCAATAATTAATTTATCATTTCCATTTAAGGTCTAATAAGATGTACCTTTAGCATTCATATTTATATCAACAGTCTTCAAACAATCTAGGATTTTTCTAGTAGACTCATCAGAATTCTCCCAGCCTATATCCATTACCCAATTCCAAAGCTATTTCAATATTTTAGTGTTTGCAATAGCAGCACCCCACTCTTGGTACCAAAAACTGTTCTCATGTCCTGGCTACAAAAACAAATACCATGCAATGGGTTATCCTAATCTAAACAATGAGAATTTACTGACTCACAGTTTGAGGCTAGGAGAAGTTAAAAAAAGAATGAGATGTCTGTGAATTGAGGTTTTCTTCCTGAAAATTGGTGTTTGGGGACTGGCTCCTGGTAATAGTTCGTCCTTGGCTCATCTATTACCTTTCCTGGCTTTTCAATTCCATGGATTTACAGCTCTTGGCTGCTCCCTGTAGCCTTCTATCTTTCTGGGATCTTCCTTATAAATCCTTCAGTAATAAGATTGATCCTTCTTGATTCAGCTGATTCCACCAAGCTAATATAAACTCATCAAAAGCTCCCTTTTGCAGGGGTTGACAGCCACAAGAATGCATTAAGTTTAAGAACACATTTTTTCTTCGATAAAAAGATCCAAAACAATATACCAATTACAAAATTAACAATGGATTTAAATAGACATTTCTGAGTAAAAGGGATGCATTATCCAATGAGCTCATGAAAAGATGTTCAACATCAGTGGTCATCAAAGACTTTCAAATATAATGGACAATGAGATTCCACTTTACATCAACTAGGATGGCTGATGTAAAAGAAGAAAAGGAAAATAGTAAATGTCAGTAAGCATATGGAGAAATTTTAAATTTTACACATTTTCAGTGGGTTTGTAAATAAGTGTAGGCACTGTGGAAATCACTTTGGTACATCCTCAGTTCAATATAAAATTTCCATGTGACCTGGCAATCCTATATGTTGATTATATACAAAATATTTGAAATCATGGAATCAAATTGATATTTGTGCATCAATCTTCAAAGCAGCATTATCCACAATTGCTGAAAGGTTAAAGCAAACTAATTGTCATTCAACAGATATATGAAAAAGCAAAATGTGATATCTAAACACAGTAGAAAAATATTCAGCTATAAAAAGGAATGAAATTCTGTTATAGGCTACATCATGAATGGGCCTTTAAGGTATGTTGAGTGAAATAAGCCACATACAAAAAGATCTCATTTACATTAAATACCTAAAAAAAGCACAATTATAGAAACAGAAAGTTTATTACTTTTTATTAGGTGTCAGGGAGTGAAGAGAATGGATTGTTATTATAGAAACAGAAAGTTTATTACTTTTTATTAGGTGCCAGGGAGTGAAGAGAATGGATTGTTATTGCTTATTGTCTGCAGAGTTTCTATTTGAAAGGATTAAAATGTTTGGATGATGGATCTTGGTTATGGTAATGTAATATTGTGAATGTAATTGATACCACTGAATTTTATACTTGAAAAGGATTAGAATAAATTTTGAGTTGCATATATGTATATACAATAAAATTTAAAAAAAAATCAAGTCCAGTAGTATATTAAGAGAATAATGCATTATTACAAATTGGAGTGTATTCTTGTATTGTAATTGTTTTAACATTTGAAAATCAATAAATTAATATACTGTGTCTATGGAATAAAGGAAAAAAATGATGTGAACATCTCAATGCTTGGATAAAAAGGAGTAGGAAAAGTCAACAGCTTTTCACAATTTAGTAAAAATTAAAACTCAGAAAATTTTGAAGAAGAAAGGTTATCAATTTGATATGGCTTCTTAAATAAATAAAAACAAAAGTAAAGTAAACTCAACACAAAAATAGTGAAAATGAATGTTTCTCCTTATAATTAGGCATAAAAAAGGATGTCCAATTTGAACATTTTACTGGATGCAAATGTTTGAAATATAAAAAACCAAGAGAAAGAAACAAGGCCACATTAAAGAAGGCATATTGATTACAAATGAAGTTGAAAAGCTCTCTTTACTTGTAAATGATATGCTTGTATACATATAAAACTAAATAATCTATAAAAAATTGAACAGACTTATAAATGAATTAATTTGATAATATATTACAAGGTCCATGTACAACAATTTATTACATTTGTAGAATTTAACACAAAATATTGAAAATGAAATTTGAAAAATATCATTTATATTCCCAACAAAAACGCTAATCATTCAGGGAAAAATTAGCAACATATGTAAAAGATCTGTGCACTTAAAATCATGAAATATTACTAAAAGAAGTTAATGAAGGCTTAAGAAATTGTGAAATATATCATGTTCATTCATCAGAAGGTTCAAAATGCCATCAGATTGTTTATGTCTGTCTGTATATATTAACCACATTTTCTAGCTTCTGTAAATTGATTCTTTAACATCTATAGGTACTTTTTGGTAGACATGCCTACTTTACATCTCTTATTCTTGATAATTCTGCTCTGCCTGTTTACATGTAAGCAACATCCAACTGAAAAAGGCACTTTCAAATATAGTCAGTCAATTGCATGCTAGCATAGCTTTGCTCTGCCCTTGTACACTTCCCTACAATACCACAATATGAAACAAATATGCACTTCTGTCTCTGTGTCCTGTGGCCATTCATGGTACAGTTTGCTGTGGCTTTGCATAGACATGCAGTACCCTGCCCAGGGAACTGTGAGTATAATAAATCTTTAAAGCATTTCCAATCTGCCCCTCTCTCTGAATTTGCATCTTTCTTATACATTTACACACAATAATTAAGTAAAACTGCACTTTTTGGGGGGAGGAAAACTCAGGTTTAATGCCCATCCTTTAATCTAAGTCTACATCTGATTTGAATTTCTGCTTTCTTTTTTATGTTAATCTTTAAAAAAAAATTTTTTTTTATTTTTAAAGAAAGTTTAGATTATATAAATGTTACACAAAAATATAAGGGTTTCCCATATGCCCCACTCCCTCCCCCTCCCACACTTACCCATATCAACAACATTCCTCATTCGTGTGGTATGTTTGATACAATTGATGAACACATATTGAAGCATTGTTACTATGGATTACAGCTTACATTATAGTTTACACTTTGTCCTGGACAATGTTGTATGTTATGATAAAATATACAATGCCCTGTATCCATCACTGCAATGTCATTCAGGACAACTCCAATGTCCCCAAAATGCCCCCATTATTACACTTATTCTTCCCTATCCTATCCCTCAAAGCCTCTCATGGTCACTGTCTTTATATCAATGTTAAGAGTTCTTTCATTACTAGAATAAAGATAAATCTATAGTAAGATAATAATATATCTACTTTAGTCCATTGTTCATTCCCCAAACTTGGAGATTCCAGTTTCTACTGGAGAAGTAGCATAGATCTCATGGGGCAGATGGATGGAACTATCTTACTTCCCTTTGCAGACACTCTCTGTTCCTTGGGGTGGACATGCCCATTATCATCTCCTTGTTACTGTGTCTCGACCAAAAGGGGGAAATGGTAAATACAAATGAGTTTTTATGGCCAAGAGACTTCAAAGTGAGTCCAGAAGGCATTCCAGATGTTATACTTATGCAAGTCACAGCAGGATCTCAATTACTGCCACAGCAAACAGTACTTCAAATAACGGGGCTCCTGAGGGCTGTAGAGACATCCAGAAACTATAAGCAGGGTAGACAGCTCAAGAATATGGTACCCTGTCAGTGGGCCTTACTTTGGAAGAGTTAGACTCATTTATAGGTCCCCTACACCTGGCTCTTCTTTCTCTTTTATTTCTTAAGTCTATATTGAAATAACATGGTTTTAGATTAGACTAAACAGTTTTGAAAAAGAAAAGAAAGGTGGAGTATTTTTAGTACCTGATTTTGTCTATCTCTCAAGCTCTGGTAATCATGACTGTATTATTTCCAGCAACATAAGCAAATGGATCTAATAACTAGTCCAGAATAGATCCACATATTTATAGTCAAATGATTTTCAAAAAGAGACCCAAGATAAATAAATAAGGAAAAGACAGATTTTGCTAAAAATTTAGCAAATTTTATAAATTCATTTGTAAAAAAAGAAAATTAACCTCAAATGTTACTTGATGTTAAGCACAAAATTCACTAGAAAAGTGTTATTGATCAAGATTTTACAGTAAAATTAAACAGCTTCTAGATAAAAACAAGAAAGAAAATCTTCAAGAACTTAGAATAGGCAAAGACTTCTTATGTAGGACAAAGACCAAAAAGGATAAACAATGAAAGTAGAATTCTATAATATTAACTTCAGGAAAATTAATTAATTTTACAATTTAGTGAGCACTATTAAGAATTTGAAAAAGTAAGCCCCAAACTGAAAATGTGTGTGTGTAGTATAAGAAAAACACTAGTTTTAAGAATATAAGAAATTAAAACTTAATAATATGAGGACAAACAATCCAATTAAAATGTGCACATGATTTGAATAGACTCCTGCCAAAAGTTTCATAAGAATGTCCAGTTATATCATGAAAAGATGCTTACCATCATTAGCTATCAAAGAAATTTAAAGTGAGACAAAATTTTCTATAATAGATACCCATTAGAACAGTTAAAATTGAAGACTGACAATAGCAAGTGTTAATGAGGATGTGAAGAATGGAATACTACTCACTGATGATAGTAAATAAAATGATTCAACAACTTTGGATGTTTTGGCAAATAATTATAAATTTAAATATGCACTCACCATATAATCCAGCAGTGGTACACCAAAGCATTTATTTAAGGGAAAGAAACACATGTGCACACAAAGATCTATGCATGGATGTTCATAGCAGTTTTATCTTTGTTATCCCCAAATTGCTAACAGTCTTAATACCTATCAACTAATGAATGGCTAATTGTATTTGATATATTTATTTAGTGCAATACATCTCATCTTTAAAAAGAAACAGACTGATTTAGAATACAGACATTATGGAAGAATCTTTAAACATGATGGTGGGCGAATGAAGACAACTCAAAGAATATAAAGATATAACTTGTTTTTTTGTGCTTTGCTTTACTGTGCTTTGCAGATATTATATTTTTTACAAATTGAAGTTTTGTGACAACCCTGTGTAAAGAAAGTCTATCAGCACCATTTTTCCAACAGAATGTGCTCACTTCATGTTTCTATGTCACATTTTGGTAATTCTCACAATATTTCAAGATTTTTCATTATTTTATATCATTATAGTTATCTATGATCAATAATATCATGTTACTGTTTTAATTGTTTTCAGGTGCCACAAACTGTATCCACAAACTGTGTCCATATAAAATGAAAAACTTAGTATATAAGTGCATTTGAATGTTCCTAGAAGAGCCATTCCCCTTTCTGTCTCCCTTTCCTTGGGCTTGTCTATTCCCAGAGATGCAATAATATTGTAATTAGGTGAATAAAAATCCCTACAATGGACTCTAAGCATTCAAGAGTCACACACCTCTTATTTGAAATGAAAAGCTAGAAATGATTAAGCTTAGTGAGAATGGCATGTCCAAACTGAGATAGGTCAAAATCTAGGCCTTCTGTGACAAACAGTTGCCAAAGTCATGAGTGCAAGGGAAAAATTCTTCAAGCAAATTAAAACTGCTAATCTACTGAGAACCAGAGTGATAAGAAAGCAAAGTACCCTTATTACTGATATAAATTTCCAGTGGCCTGGATAAAAGATTAAATCAGCCACAATATTCCCTCAATCCAAAGCCTAATCCACCACAAGGCCTTAACACTTTTCAATTCTATGAATGCTGAGAGAGGTGGAGAAGCTGCAGAATAAATGCCTGACATAAACATAAACAGAGGTTTGTTCATGAAGTTTAGGGAAAGAAGCTATCTCCATAACACAAAACTGGAAGTTGAAGCAGCAAGTACTGATGGAGAAGCTGCAGCAAGTTATCCAGAAGGTGTAGATAAAATCACTGATGAAGCTAGAGTAAACAACAGGTTTTCAATATAGATGAAACAATCATGAGATGGAAGAAGATTGCCATCTAGTACTTTCATAGATAGGAGAATTCAATGCCTCCCTTCAAACTTCAAAGGACAGGCTCTCTTGTTAGTGATGAAGGAAGCTGGTGATATTGAGTTGAAGCCAATGTTCATTTACAATAAGAAATCTTAGCTTATCTTTTCTGTCAATGCTCTATAACAAGAACAACAAAGCCTGGATGACAGCACATCAGCTTATGACATGGTTTATGGGATATTTTAAGCTCACTGTTGAGACATACTGCTCAGAAAAAAGCTTTCTCTGTAAAACAGATTCCTTTCTCACAAAAAGTTTCCTTACTGCTCATTGACAGTAAGCCTGGTCACCCAATAGCTCTGATGGAGATGCCCAATGAGATTAATGTTGTTTTCATTCCTGCCAACACAATATCCTTTCTTTAGCCCTTGAATCAAAGAGTAATTTTGACATTTAAATCTTATTATTTAAGAAATATGTTTCATAAGGCTATACCTGCCATGGATAGTGAATCCTCTAATACAACTGGGAAAACTAAATTGAAAACCTTCTGGAAAAGATTCAACATTCTAGATATCATGAAGAACATTTGTGATTCATGGGAGGAGGTCAAAATATCAACATGAAGAGGACCTGAGAAGTATTTGATTCCAAAAGTTGATTCCAACACTCATGCGTGACTTTGAAGGGTTCAAGACTTCACTGGAGTAGGTAAATGCAGATGTGGTAGAAATAGCAAGAAAGCTAGAATTAGAAATGGGGCCTGAAGAAGTGACTGAAATGCTCTAATATCATGATGAAACTTGAATGTTTGAGGAGTTGCTTCTTATAGATGAACAAAGAAAATTGTTTAATGAGATGGAACCAACTACTGGTGTAGATGTTGTGAACATTGTTGAAATAAAAACAAAGATTAAGAATATTATGTAAACTTACTTGATAAAGCAGTGGCAAGTTTAAGAGAATTGATTTCCAAGTTTGATAGGAGTTCTATTTTGGGAAAACGATATCAAGCAGCATCACATGCTACAGAGAAATATTTTACAACAGAAAGAGTCAATCTATGTGGCAAACTCCATTATTGTCTTATTCTTAAAAATTACCATAGTCACTCCAAACTTCAGTAATGAACCCACCCTAATTATTCAGCAGCCATCAACATTGCTGCAAAATTTTCTACCAGCCAAAAGATTATGAATCACTGAAGTTTCTGGTGATGATAAGCATTTTATATCTTAAAGTATTTTTAATTAAGGTATGTATAGGTTTTAGACATAATGGTGTATGAGTAATGGACTTTATTATAGTGCAAACAAATTTTCTATGCACTGAGAAACAAAAAAAAATTATGTCACTTAATTTCAATATTCATTTTATTATAATGGTCTGGAAATGATCTGAAGATATCTCTGAGGAATGTATACCTGCATATTTTATGTTTATAAATATATAAATCACAGAAGTTAAAGCTATCTACAAATGATAGGAATGAAGTCAGTAACTTCCTGGGTTTGCAGGAAGAATTGGATTGTCTGCACAGGACCTGAAAAAACACTGAGGGTAGATAAGAAAGTTCTATATTTTCTATTGTGAGTGCAATTACATATATATATGTGTGTGTGTGTCCAAAATCATTGGACTGTACACATATTGCATTCATTTTATGAAATGCCAATAACTCAATATTTTTCATATCATATATTTTCATTGCCTTTTTGGACAATGATTTCCATTGGATCACTATTAATAATGTGGGCAGATAATAAGCCACATGATGATAAGCATGCCAGGTATAGTACTCAAAGTAATGTTACAAATATCCCATGTTAACACAAAATATCTCCACAGATGTCCAAATATCTCCTGATGAATTAAACTTCCACACTGATAACCACCAGTTTGCAATTTCTTCCCTTAAATGCAAAAATGTTTGATCTAATTGTCATTTATGAATATGGATTGAGCTTTAATACATATCACAACCAATAACTAGTAAAGAGATTGAATTGGTAATCAAAACTGCCCCCTGCCCCCCACCCCCAAAAAATGCCTAGGACATATGGCCTCAAAGGGGAATTTTAACAAACATTCAAATAAGAATTATTACCAATCCTGCCCCGACCATTCCAAAAAACTGAAGAGGACTGAACATTTCCTAATGCATTCTATGTGCCCCAAATCATCCTCATACCCAAAACAAATACAGATACAGATAACTTAAGAAAATCACAGACCAATATCTGTTACAAATATAGTTGTACAATCTTCAACAAAATACTAGAATACAAAACCCAATCCCACATTAAAAGCATTATACATCATAATCAAGTAGAATTTTTTCAAGGTATGCAAAGGTGGTTCATCAAAAGATAAACAATTAATGAGATAAATCACATTAACAGAATAAAGGGGAAAAAATGATCATCTCAATTGATGCAGAAAAGGCTCTTGACAAAATCCAGACAAAATCTAGAACCTCTTCATGATAATAGTAATTGAAGAAAACTCCCACAGCATGATAAAGCACATATATATTTTAAAAACCTCACAGAAAATCATGCTTAATGGTGAAAGACTTAAGGATTTCTGTCTAAGATTTTGAACAAGACAAGTATGCTCAATGACACCATTGTTATTTAATATTGTGTAGAAAATTCTATCCAGAACAGTTAGGAAAGGAAAAAGAAATAAAAGGCATCCACATTGGAAAGGAAGAAGTAAAAATTTCTCTAGATGCAGATGACAAGATCCCAGACACAGAAAATCCTGAAAAATCCTTAGCAAGTTTCCTAGAACTAAAAAATGAATTCAGCAAAGTGATGGGGTATAAGATTAACAATCAAAAGTCATTAATGTTTCTATACATCAGCAAGGGGAAAAATTTCATTCATAATAATAACTAAAATAATGAAGTACCTAGGAATGAATCTAAACAAGAATGTAAAGGACTTGTACACAGGAAAGTACAAACACTGCTAAAAGAAAATGAAGATGACCAAAATAAATGAATGGGTATTCTGTGTTGATATTCTATAAGGCAAAGCATCTTCAATGTGTTCATCCTACTCAACACAATTTGTATATTCAATGCAACCCCTGTCAAAATTCCAAAAGCTTTCTTTGCAGAAATGGAAAAGCCAATCAATTATGTGGAAAGGTAAGGGATCTCAAATAACCTAAGCCATCTTCAAAATAAGAACAAAGTTGAAGGACTCACATTTTCTTAACATAAATTTATTACCAAGCCACAATAATCAAAATGGTAGTATGCTGGCACAAATACAGTTATATACCAATGGAATCAAGCTGATATCTCAGAAATCAACCCTCATTTTTATGATCAATTGATTTTTGACAAGTGGGCAAAGAACTTTCCAATTGAAAGGATCATCTTTTCAAAAAAAAAATGATGCTGGGAAAACTGGATGTTCATTTCCAAAATAATGAATGTCGACCCCTATCTTACAATTCATACAAAAATCAACTCAACATGGATCAAAGACATAAATATAAAAGGTGAGGCAGAACTACCAAACAGCTAGAAATAAATGTAGAGAAGCAGTTTCAGAACCTTGTCTTAGGTGATGATTTCTTAGCAGGTTGGCAGGTTGTTCCTAAATACTCTGGATAGAGTTGTAAAGCAAAAATATGGTCTAAAGGTTACAAATTCCCAATAAAATGACCATCTGAAGGGCATGAAATTTTTACATGTGCCCTGAAAGAAAATCTTATTTTGTATAACTGCAGACTTTAGGTTTGTGAAAAACAGACCCAAAGCCTCATTTTATGAGTGTCTGAATCACAATGTAAATTGAATTCTCACATTGCACAGTGTCAGTGTCTGCTGTTAAATTATTTTAGTCTGGAACTATATTGGAACTCATAATTGGAATGCAGACATATTTGTTGATAGTGATGAGAGAGGAGATATTGAAACCCTAAATTTGCTGTCTTTGCTGATAAACCTGCAATGCCTACCCTGAGGAATCAGCAACCCAATCTCTAATCTGCCTTGAGGAAAGAGCCATACAATCACCTTAAGAGATTATCCCTGCTGAGCCTGATAAATCTTTTTACCACATTTCCTGAGGAAGAAGCCCTTACACCTTTCTGAATATATAAGATGAAACTGCATTGAAATATCTGGAGATAATTGTCTTGAAAGATACTCCTAATTCTTCTCACCACACACCCCTACTACCTCTCTTTTCTTCCAGACCCATAACTAGACTGAATTCCCTTCAGGCCCCCAAAGAGCGAGGTACAAAATGTGACCCATGAGGATGTGCTCTACACTGCAATAGAATTCTAAGAATTTTCCAATTTATATAGACAGAAATCATGGGACTATTTGCAGGAATAGATAGTAAGGGTTCATGATAACTGTGGAATCAATAAAAATGGGTCAGGCTGAATATATTGATATGGGGACAATAAGCAGAGATTTTTTTAAATGTTTTAGCTTGAGAGGTTAGAAAGAACTTAAGAGTTTGATTGGGTGGTTGGCTGAAGCATGGACCAAAAGGTGGCCTACATTACCTGAAGATGAAAGGCCAGAATTGCCCTGGAATAATGTATATGACAGGCTAAGAGAGATTGGAAAGTTAGAGGGGATTTTTCATATAATACCTGCTCATCCACCCTGAGAATGTGCAGAGGACACACCTTTCACCCAGACTGTGAGGAATACATTTGTAAGACCAACTCCATCATCCTTGAAGAGCTCTATGGTCACTAATCACTGTAGAACAGATATTACTGTGGGAACTGTCACCAATGAGTCTGGATCATTATACATAATGGGGATCATCAGATCCCAGGTTGGTACAGACGAAGTGTCAGCTCTTAATTACCAAAGAAAAGGTGCGCTTGGCTACCACAATGGACAGGAGACTCAAAGCAGCATACCACATAGTCTGATTTTCAGAAATCTATAGCATTGTTTAGTACATCATGAGGTACCTAGACATGAAATAGATGAGCAGTCTACTAATTTTTTCCCTTATTTTTATAAGAAGAAGATTTCTAAATCAAGTGAACAAAAGTCTAACTTGAATTACAAAAACAGAGAGTCAATTCCCATACTTGAAACAGTTTAAAGACACAGAGCCCCTTGAATGAAGGGAAGGATGTGTCTGCTTGTGGAAGGATCTGCTATATTGACAAAAATGTATGTGGTTAATCTTCCTTCCAGCCTTTCCCAAAGAGACCTACTGTCCTTTACCAGGGTACTGTGCATTCTGGAAAAGGAAATGATCATAAATTTCAGGAATTAAGATACCCCAATTTGGAAGTAACATTAATTTTGAGACCCAAAATGTCACTGTGGTCCACTAGTCAAAGTATGGGCTTATGGAGGTCAGGAGAGTAATGGAGTTTTAGCTCAGGTCCATCTCACAGTGGGTCTAGAGGTTCTTCAGATCCAGCCTGTAGTTATTAGTCCAGAATATATAAATTGAATAAATACAATGAACAACTGGCAGTATCCCCACGTTGGTTCCCTGACTTATACAGTGAAGGCTTTTATGGTAAGAAAGGCCAAGTGGAAGCCTCTCCCTAGCAAAAGAGTAATAGAGGGTAATACCACATTCCTAGAGGGTTTGCAGTGATCATTGCCACAATCAAGGATTTGAGGGATGCAAGGGTTAGAATTCCCACCATATCCCCATTCAACTGACCTATTTGGCCTGTGCAGAAAATAGATGAATCTTGAAGGTTGACTATGGAGTATAATAAAGTTAACCAGGAGGCAACTCCAATTGCAGCTGCTCTTCCAGCTGTGTCATTGAACAAATCAAAACATCCTATGGTACTTGGTATGGAGCTATTGATCTGGAAAATGCTTTTTTACTTAATTGCTATTAGTAAAGACCACCAGAAATTCTGATTTCAGCCAGTCTACCCAGCAATACACCTTCCCTGTCTTATTTCAAGGGTATATCTTCTCTCCAGCCTTATCATATTATCTAGTTTTCAATGACCTTGATCTTTTCTCCCCTTCAAAAAATTGCACTGGTCCATTATATTGATGATATGTTGATTGGTCCTAGTGAGCAAGAAGTAGCAATTACCCTTGACATATTGACATGTCAAAGGACTGGAGATAAATCCAAAAAAAATTCAATGTCCTTTCAGCTCAGTGAAATTTCTAGATGTACAGTGATGTGCAGCATATTGAGATAGCCCTTCTAAGATGAAGAATAAGCTGTTACATCTGTAGCCTCCTACAACCAAAAGAGAGACATAATACCTGGTTGGCCTATTTGGACTCTTGAGACAACATATTCTTCATCTGGGTGTGCTGCTCTAGCCCATTTACCAAGCAACCTGAAAAGCTGCTAGATTTTAGTGAGGCCTGGAACAAGTAGAGGCTCTGCAACAGGTCTAGGCTCCTGTGTAAGGTGATCTGTCACTTAGCCTATATGATCCAGCAGATAAAATGGTGCTTGACATGTCTGTGGCAAAGAGATGTTGTCTGAGTCATATGGAAAACCACTATATATATAGGAGAGTCACAGCACATGCCCTTAGGATTTTGGAGGAAACTCTGTCATCTCTGGAGATAACTACTCTCATTTTGAGAAATAGTTTTTAGTGTGCTATTGAGACTTGAGACTGAAAGCTTAACCATGGGCTGCTAAGTTACCATGAGACCTGAGTATGGGTATTCTCTGACTCACAAAAAACATAAATGTGAATGTGGACAACAGCACTTCATCTTAAAGTGAAAGTGTGATATATGAGATATTGCTCAAGCAAGCTAGTAATGAATAAATAAGTTAATGTTTTAGCTTAAGGAAATGACCTTAATGGCCAATGCCTCTACTCCTGCCACCTTATAGTCGCTTTCCCAACCCACAGCTAAAGCCTCCTGGTGACTTCCTTATGATCAATTGAATGAGGAAGACAAAAATCAGGCTTGGTTTACAGACAGTTCTGAATGATATACAGGTGCCATCCATAAGAGAGCAGCGACAATGTTAGTATTGCTACTAACTTGTCTGGTTATTATTTGCATGGGGTAACTTTTTTCAACCTTTCACTTTTAACCTGACTTTATTCCTATGTCTGAGGTGATCCTCTTGTAGACAACATATAGGTGGCTCATAATTCTTATCCATTCTATCAGTCTATGTCTTTGATTGGGGGTTTCAAGCCTTTAACATCCACTGTTATAATGATAAAAGAATTAATTTCTTCATAAATTTTATTCTTTGCCTTTCTGTTGTCATATCGTACTATTTTCTGTTTTTTTTTCCCCTTGAATTCACTCTTCTTAATAATACTCATTTCTACACTCTCTTTCAAGTCTCGTGCTCTTTTTTAATTTTTCCTTTCACTGTGCAGCATTCCCTATTGCACCTCTATAAATTCTGGTCTTTGGTAACATACTTTCTCAGTTTTTGTTTGGCTGTGGAGACTTTAAACTCACCCTCATTTTTGAAGTTTTGCTAGATAGAGAATTCTTTGCTAGGAAGTTTTCTATTTCAGTGCCTTAAATATATCATACCACTGTCTTCTTGCTCCATGGTTTTTGATGAGAGGTCAGCACTAAATCTTATTAAGTTTCCCTTGTATGTTATGTTTTGCTTTTCTCTCCTGCTTTCAGAATCCTCTCCTTATCTCTGACATTTGCTTTATTTCCTCAAATATTCTTTCTGCCCCTTTCCCATTCTCTTCCCTTTCTGGGACATCAATAATGCAAATGTTTGGGCATTTTGCATTGTCATTCAATTCCCTGAGATGCTGTTCCATTTTGTCCTGTCTTATCTCTTTCTGTTCTCCAGTGTCTTCAAGATCAGATGTTCTGTTCTTGATATCATTAATTCTATCCTCCATCAAATCAAATCTGCTGTTATGTGCCTCTAATGTCTTTTTTAATCTCATCCATTTTTTCTTACTTTCCCAAAAGCTTTGTTTCTTTTTCTCTGCAAGCTTTCAAATATTTTTTCATGCTCACCCAGTGTCTTCTTAATATCCTTTATCTCTTTAATCTTATTTTCTTTCAGTTCTTTGAACTGATATAGGATATTTGTGTGATTATCATTAATTAGTTTTCTTAAGTCCTGTACCTCTTCATTATATTTTTCTTTGGCTTGATCATCTTTTCTTGTTTCCTAGTATGGCTTGTAATGTTTTTTTTAATGTCTAAGCATCTGGATATGTTGGTGAGTTTATTCTGATGGTTAATTTCTCTCTCTTGCTTAGTGCTTTTTTTTGGTTCTTTTCTTATTGTGGGTTCAACTCAATCTGAATCTTTAAAATTGCCAACTTAATTTATCAAAATGGGCTAGGGACTCACTAATGGAGAGCAGATTTTCTCCCAGGATTTTCAATTGAGACAGGCCTAAAAGTAGTTTTTCCTTGTAGTTTACTAGGCAGCCAGGAGATGGCACTCATCAGTGAACCTTTCTAAGGAGATGTTTCTTTCAACCTGTGATTCCTGGTTTTTCTGGTCTTGGCAGAGCTGAGATTTAAAGTGGGATCTGTTTGCCAAATTCACTGAAGATAAATTACTCTATTCACTTTTCTGTATCCTCTCTTTTCCCAGGGAGGAAAACATCCTTTCTGCTTTCAGTCAACTGCAGTGGTTAACAGGTTTTATGCAGGCTGCACACCCTGAAGATGGTGGTTGGGTGCATTTCCGTTATTTAGTAACTCATGGTTGTCATTTCTGTTCTTCATATCTTTGTTCCTTACATTCCTGTCTGCTGGTCTTCTGACCCCCAAAATGTGTCCCTTGGACAGCTTTTGGCTCTTTCTCCATTGTTTATGTGAGAAAGATGAGCCCTTCCTTCTTACTCCAATGCCATCTTCCCAGGACTCCTTTTCATTATTTTTTGTATGAGTTAATAGGTTTAAGAAACTTTTATTCTTTCCTTTGCCATAGGCTGAGAATTTACCCCTTCACTTCTTGGGCCAGTGCTGTCACAGCTAACATCTGGGAGACTGTAGCAGTTCTGCTGATGCTCACCATCCCCTTCACCATGATACCTAGCCTTGCTTCTGCAGCTTGTACTCCTGCCATCCCAATTCAGACCTCCTCAGCTATGCTGTAACTTTTCTTTCCTGTTAATTCTGTGTTCATTGTCATATCTGTTGCTGTGTCCATAACTTTTCCCAATGCTGTGGCACTGTCTACCTGTGTACATCTTGTTGTTGACGTGATTATGGGAGATATTTATTGGCTGGCAGAAAAAGGCATCTTTCCCTCAAATGAAAATGAACACATCCATTTGATAAAAATATATACATCATAGAATTATAACATATTTTAGACTGTGGTAGGCTGCAAGGAGAAAAAATACGCAAAACAAGGAAACAGAATGGAAAATGTGTGATTAAATGCCAACTAAGAAAAGTCTTCTGAGAAGGTGATATTGGAGTGAAGATCTAGGAGAAAGGGAGGAATAAGCTAGGGAGGATTCTGGGGAAAATGTATCAGAGGCTAAAGAAACCTATCATTATTAAAAGCCTCAGACAGCAGGTCATCCAGTATGCTTAAAATACAGTCTTAGGGATCGAGATGTGACTCCCAAAATATATGTTCAAGTCCTTACACATAATCTTGTGACTGTGACTATTTAGAAATAGGGAAATTGAAGATGCATTCTCTAATAGAATTGCAAGAATTCACTGAGTACAAAGGCAGTGCCCAGTGAAGGAAGAGAGACCATTACACCAGGGCCTTGATGTTGTTGATTATACATATGAATCTTTCCTTATGAAATTGAAACTGAGACTAGTATTATAAATTGCCTAAGAATTACCTTCTGGAAGCTTCCTTGTTGCTCAAATTGGGCCTCTCTATAAGCCAAACTCAGCATATTGATGCACTACCTTTTCCCCAACATGGGACCTGACCCCTGGGCATGAGACTTCCTAGCACTGAGGGATTATTACCAAACCCAAATTAGCAATGCATCTGGCAAAAGGCCTTGACCAAAAAGGTGAAAGGATAAATATAAATGAATTTTTATGGCTAAGAGATTTCAAAGTGAGTTGGGAGGTCATTCCACAGTTTACATTTATGCATGTATCAACAAGATCACATTGACTGCCACAGTATACAATGCCTTAAACAGTGGGGCTCCTGAGGGCTCTAGAGACAACCAGACACTATAATCAGGCCAGACTTGTTCAGGAATTCAGCATCCTGTCAGTGGGCCCTACTTTGAATTTATGCTCCCCAGTGTGAAAGAGGTAGACTCATTTATAATTTCCTTACACATTGTTCTTCTGCCTTTTTTATTGGAAACTATAATTAGCATTATATTTGTTAAATATATGTCCCAGAGACTTAAATCTTTGGTTTGTTCATGTGCAAGTTAAGTCCTGAATCTCAGCAGGGTTGCAACACCTACTCTCCAGATCATTGGACACACCCAGGATAATTAACATGGAGATGATGATGGTCAACATCCATCCCAAGGAACAGGGAGTGTCTGCAACTGCAAACAAGATAGTTCCATCCATCTGCCCCATGGGATCCAACCTCCATCTCAATTAGAGGAAGAGTGTGCATCACCATCCCCAAATCCTCAAGTTTGAAAAAGGAACAATGGACTAAATTAGACATTATTATCCTATTATAGACTTATTTTTCTTCCAATCATGGAAGAACTTTTATCATTGATATGCAGGCAGTGGCCACCATAGGTTCTAATGGGAAGGAGAGGGAAAAATAAGTGTAATATGGGGGCATTTTGGGGACATTGGAATTGTTCTGCATGACATTGCAATGACAGATACAGGCCATTATATATTTTGTCGTAACTTACGAAATTGTGTGAGACAGAGAGTAAAGTATAATGCAAACTATAGTCCATGGTAGTAGCAATGCCTCAATATGTGTTCATCAATTGTAATTAATGTACCACCCTTATGAAAGATGTTGTTAAAGTGGAAAAGTGTGGAAGAGGGAGGGGGTGGGCATATGGGAATTCTTTATATATTTATGTAACATTTATGTAATCTAAAGCTTCAATAAAAAATTCAAAAATAAAACGAAAAAAGATGTAATCAGTTAAGATAAATACAAGACAAATCATGCTGGGTCTTAATCTAAATAGACTGTTGTCCTTATAAAAAGGAAATTTGGACACACAGAAACACAGAATAAAAGTCTATATGAAGAGGAGGCAGAGATTAGTTATGAAGACATGAGCCAAGAAAACCAAGTAACTATTAATCACCCGAATCTAAGAAGAGGCAAAGAAAGAAAGTATTCTAGAGCCATTAGGAGAGCATGGTTCTGCTGGCAATTTGTTTTCAGAGTTTTAGCCTGTAAAACTGTGAAACCATAAATTTCTGTTCTTTTAAGCCATCCAGTTTATTATTATTTTGAATGGCATTACTAGGAAACTAATAAAAACAGCAAGATGATCAGAAGTTTTAGTTTGGGAGATGGAGAGGTATAGGAATGTATTTAAGGAGGCCAAATCACAGAATTCCTACAATTTATGATTTTAAAAAATAAGCTTTTTATCTGAATGTGATTAAAAATTCTGTTCTGTGCACATGTGTGGCATATCAGTATCTGTATGGGCACTGTTATAAGAGATGATTGGTTGGGAAATAGGAAATCAGGAAACTAGCTAGGAGGCTATTTTCATAGTGCAGTCAAGATTAATGGTGACTTGGGCTACAGTGGTTAGTTTATTGATGCTTTATGGAACTGATGTTGGCAGAAAATTCCAATTACTCAGATGTGAGATGTAAAAAGCAGCAGTCAAAAATGAAGCTTTCAGTTTGAACTATGCCACTTGAAACCTGAATTGCCATATATAGGATTGGGAAGATTGTGGGAAGTTTTTTTTTTTTTGAGGGAAGTATGTTAAATCAAATGCAATAGGAGATTGCATTTTATTCCTTCCTTTTTAGGCTGTTGGTGAGCATTTGGGGACACCAACTGTATTGTTAAAGAAGGATGGCAAATAACTAATAGGAAAGTCTTGGTAGCATTCATGAGGCCTATCAGCAAATCATTAAAGATCATATAATTGAGAAATTTACTAAGAATGAGTTACAACAAGTTCGGGACAGAGGATTCATTTTAGTTAGCATATAGGTCTGTGGATTTGACTTGCAAAATCCAAAGCCAAGGCAAATCCCAGTTTATACGAGTACATTAAATAAACATAACACAAATGTAACAAGGGGAAAACTATGATTTTCTAATGGATATACAAAAGAGTCACCCTTAGTATGAATATATGTTCCTGCATAGGAGGTGTGTGCAGTCGGTCCAAACAGCAGATGTACTTGCAGACTGGAGGAAGAATAACTCATTCTCCTCTAATTATATATGACTAGTAAAATCTCCACAGAATCATGGGCAAATGTTACGGTTCAACAAGATTCAACAGTAGGGACTGCCTCCAATTGGTTAATTGCTGGGACCAACATTTATGGAGAAGAATAAAACAAATATCCATGTGTGTTAATATGCATATGCTTATTCAAAAGACATCAGGTTTTTTTGCATTAAAGAATTCCCAGTTGCTTTCATTTGGAAGTCTGAAATAACTCAACAGGACTTTATGTCAGATTTATTATAACTCTGGGAATGTGAGATCCTGTGTTACTAAAAATTAAGAGTGAAGCAGCAACAATAGCATCAGAACAGCTTCATTCTGTTTCATCACTAATCTAAAAAAGTCCCTCGGTCATTTATATATAAAAGAATTTGCAAAAGGACTATATCAAACTAATTACATATACCCTAACTATAGGATGCCTTGCCTGCAGTGCACAACTACCCTGAAATTGAAGTGGCAGAGTGTGGCCAAACAGCCATAGTAGGCACTGAATTTAGGTCCTCTTTTGAATACACTTAAATATATCATTTTTGTCATTGATCCCTCCCTATCAACCTGCCAACATTTTTTCTTTTATTTTCTAATAAAAAGAAAGTCTTTTTAATTCCCTCTGTCAAAAGGAAATTCCTCCAATATTATAGTCATCTCTTTTACATCCATGATTGCTCTTAGTCCAGTTTTAACATAATATATAAGTTGCCACATTATTTACACAAGTACCAGTTATCCAAACGTAATAAATTTAGCCACACCTCTGTTGTGTCTTGAATTTTAAAGGAGTTCCTACTTTAAGCTGGACTATCCATGCACATTTCTGTTAAAGTCTCAGCAACATCCCATGAGAAGTCATTCAGACCATAACTGTAAAGTAATTTCACCAGGATCTTAAGGAAACTGTGACTTTTAAGAGAGAGAGAGAGAGAGAGGAATATATTCTTTCTTTTTTCCATGACAACACACTATGGTATATTCAAGAAAAATCATGCCATCATCAATTTATTATCATATCTAGATTTAGATAGTCTCATCCATACAAGGACAGGGAAACCATGCTATCCACAAATATCATTCAGCTTAAATATATCATGAGTTCAGCACAATTTTCCCAAAATAGCTCAGCTGGAAGTAGAATGAAAACCCACCCTTTTACTTGTGTTTCAAGGACATTTTTCTTATTTAATAAGAAGAAATTAGAGTTACCATGATTTCATGGAATTTATCATTTTACAAAAACATATTCTAGAAAAAGACTGTAGCTTAAAATGAATGAGAAATTCTGAAAATTTATTTTTTAACTTTATCAATTTCTTCCTGTCTTGTCCAAAATAAGTATAATTTGTGTAAGACTTAGTTAGAAACACACTATTTCTAGCAAGACAGAATATTTTTCTTTGTTAAAAAGCAATTTTATTGAGTTACATTCATATACCATACAATCTATCTAAAGTGTACAATCAATAACTTTGGGATTTATCACAGAGTTGTGCATTCATCACCACAATTATTTTAGAGAATTTTAATTAATAAAAAGTAAAAAACCTACTCCTTAGCAGCCACCTCTCAAACCCTTTACCCTTCCCCTGCATTACATAAACTCTAATCTAATCCCGTCAAGACAGAATTTGAGTTTCACAGTTGTTCCTCCAGTACAGATATAATACTAATATCCAATCTATTTGGTGAAGGCAATTAGTTCAATTTAGTGATGAAATATTAAATAAATATGTGATTTTCAAGTATCTTAAACGAGCAATTGTTTTAAGTTTAAAGTTCTACTTAATTTTATGTATTTAATTTAACAATTGAATGTTGTTTTTATATAATGGGAGTTATATTTGATTCTTTCATATCACATAAACTTTGCTACAGAGAATAAAACAAAAATCAAATATCAAATATGTGCATTATCACTTCATTTCATTGTTCAAGATTGTACGGATTTTCCTACTCTCAAAATTTAATTGGGGCAGTCGCGCAAGCGCAGGCTAAACTTGCGTGCTCGCCGGCCCCACCTCGCAGTCCGGGTGGAGCCCCGACCCTTCTGGGCGCCCCCACCTCACCTCGCCGCCATGCGCCTCCATTGCCTAGCGCTGTTCCAGGCCGTGGCGCTGCTTTTAGCCGAGGCCCGCCTCGTCGCTGCCTCCGATGTGCTGGAACTCAAGGACAATGACTTAGAGACTCGCGAAGAGGACGCGAGCTCTGTGGGCCTCCTGCTGGTAGAGTTTTTCGCCCCCTGGTGTGGACACTGCAAGAGGCTTGCCCTGAATAGGAAGCTGCAGGTACTAGATTAAAAGCAATAGTCCCGTTAGCAAAGGTTGATTGCACTGCCAATAAAAACAACTGTAATAAGTATGGAGCCAGTGGATATCCAACCCTGAAGATATTTAGAGGTGGTGAAGAAGCAGGTGTTTACCATGGGCCTAGGAGTGCAGATGGAATTGTCAGCCACTTGAAGAAGTAGGCAGGACCAGCTTCAGTTCCTGTCAGGACAGAGGAAGAATTTGAAAAATTCATTAGTGAGAAAGACCCCTCTGTGTTGGGATTTTTCAAGGATTTATTCAGTGAAGCTCACTCTGAGTTCCTAAAAGCAGCCAGCAACTTGAGGGATAACTACTGATTTGCACACACCAATGTGGAGTCTATGGTTAAAAAAGTATGTTGATAATGGAGAGGGAATCACCTTGTGTGATGGTTAGGCTAATGTGTCAACTCGGCCAGGTAGTTGTGTCCAGGTGTTAGATCCAGCAAGCAGTAGTCTAATTGTAATACAAGAGCATTTATGGACTTCGATCACCAGTGAGTTTATTGCATGGATGGCTGATTACATCTGCATCAATCAGGGAGGTTGCATCAACAATGGGTGACGTTATTATCCAATCAGTTGAATGCCTTAAAAGGGGAAGTGATTTCAACATTCAGAGAGAATTTCCCAGCTCGTCCTTTGGACAGCCAACTTCTCCCAGAAACTCATCAAGGACATTTCATTGGACTTTCATCGGAGCCCCTGGCTTGCAGCCTGCCTGCAGAACCTGGACTTGTGCATCCCCACAGTCGCATGAAAGACTCTTATAAAATCTAATATTATTGACAGATATCACCTGTTGATTCTGTTTCCCGAGAGAACCCTGACTAATAAACCTTGTTTCCTCCTTCACATCTGATTAACAAGTTTGAGGACAAGATGTGGCATCTTCAGAACAGAAGATGACCAGTAGCAAGATAAAAAATTTATCCAGGAAAACATTTTTGGTATCTACCTTCACATGACAGAAGATAATAAAGATTTAATTCAGGGCAAGGATTTGTTTGTGGCTTATTATGATGTGGAGTATGAAAAGAATACTAAAAGTTCCAAATACTGAAGAAACAGAGTGATGATGGTGGCAAAGAAATTCCTGGATGCTGGACATAAACTCAACTTTGCTGTAGCTAGCCACAAAATCTTTAGCCATGAACTTTCCAATTTTGGCTTGGAAAGCACTGCTGGAGAGATTCCTGTTGTTGCCATCAGAACTGCTAAAGGAGAGAAGTTTGTCATGCAGGAGAAGTTCTCATGTGATGGTAAAGCTCTTGAGAGGTTCTTGCAAGATTGCTTTGATGACAACCTGAAGAGATACCTGAAGTCTGAGCGTATCCCAGAGAGCAACATTGGACCTGTGAAGGTAGTAGTAGCAGAGAAATTTGATGAAATACTGAGCAATGAAAATAAAGGTGTGCTGATCGAATTTTATATCCCTTGGTGTGGTCACTGAAAGAATCTGGGAAGTATAAAGAACTGGGAGAGAAGCTCAGCAAAGATCCAAATATTGTCATAGCCAAGATGGATGCCACAGCCAATGATGTGCCTTCACCATATGAAGTCAGAGGTTTCCCTATCATCTACCTCTTTCCAGCCAACAAGAAGCTAAACCCAAAGAAAAATGAAGGTGGCAATGAATTAAGTGATTTTATTAGCTACCTGCCCCGAGAGGCTACAAATACCCTATAATTCAAAAATAAAACCCAAGAAGAAGAAGGCACAAGAGGATCTCTAAAACAGCAGCCAAACATCACTTGTAAAAGGACTTTTTCAACAGAGATGGCAAAACCGTTGGGGAGGACTGGGACTCACATGGGATTTCTACCTCTGAGGACTGAGAGGACAGAATGAATATATTCTGAATCATGTTCAATTTTCTCTAAACTGTTTCTTAACTGCACTATTTATGGAAACATCAGGACCAGTTTATGTTTGTGGTTTGGGGAAAAAGTTTATGTTGGTGGGAGTGGGGGGAATTGAATTGGGGGTTATTTTCTATTTTTTTTTTGTACATTTGGAGCAGTGACAATAAATAAGCCCCCTTTAAAAAAATCTAATTGGGAGATATTTGAACAAGAACTATTATGAATATGTCTGTAAAGTTGTAGAAGATATATATTGAGACATTACTGAGATTTGAAAAATGTGCTTGACCTTAAAGCATGTTATCTCAAAGTGCTTATAACCTCTAGCTTTTAAGGTAAAGTTACATAATGATAATGTTATATTTTAAATAATCTTTGAAAATGGCTACTGGATCAATGACAGACCAGAGGAAGAAAGAAGAATATGTCTTTGAATAATATAAGACATTCACTAGTGATGTGATCACTGCCCTTAGTCATAAAGAAAGGACAGAATGTGGCTAAGAGGAAAGGAGAGGATATTGGATGCTCGAGGGTGAATAGTCAGGAAATGCAGCAAGTAGTTGGATATTGCCTGTTACAAGAGAACACAAAGAAATGTGAACACCAGATTCAGGGATATTTTTAGGAAGCTATAGGAAAGCACAGAGTTGAAGAATATGATGGAGAAAGGTATACATTATTGCAGACTTAAAGTAAAGAAATAAGAGGAATATCTACAGATAGTTTGATATAAAAGTAAAATAAACATATATAGATATAAATGGTATAGATAATAAAGATTTTATAGAAGCCAGATAAAGATAAATATAGGTATAGATATAGGTACAGCTCTGTCTATGTATATGAACATAAGTTACGTGGCCATAGGTCCCAATTTACATAAGACAGGTCCAGTATATACTCACACCAGTGTAATTATTAACTAGTCTCCATTTTACTCTCAAAATAGCTATATTTAGATTGCAATTTTTTATAATCCCAAAGGATAGAGATATGCATAACTCTAGGTATATGTATACGTGTGCATCCACACGAGTATGTAAATTTGCAAATATACATAGGTTGGTCTACATTATATAGATAGATATCTAGATACATTTATTTTTCTATGAATTAGCACAATTTTCCTATTAATACAATGTAAGTAAAGTGAAATCAATTTTGTCAATATTGTGTGAGCTGTAAACATTTTTTATGACATAAAAGCTTTCTGAGTGCTCCTTTAACCTCTGTTTCACAAGCCGTAGATGATGGAGTTTAACATTGGGGTAATAACCCCATGCAACATTGAGATGAGCCTATCTCAGGCTGGGGAATGATGGTTAAAGGAAGGGCAGATATATGTAAATATTGCTGTGCCATAAAAAAGATAGACCCCAAAAACATGGAAAGCACATGTGAAGAAGGCTTTGCACTTCCCTTCCGCTGACTGGATCTTTAGGATGGTGGATATGATGTAGATATAAGAGATAAAGGTGAACAGAAAGGCCCTGATTCCCAAGACACCCCCTTCCACTAAAACAAGCATTTCTGCCACATACGTGGAAGATCAGGAGAGTGCCACCACTAGCAGGATGTCACAATTACACTGGTTAACCTAGTTAAACTTACAGAAAGACAGGTGGAAGGTGAACACCATATGTAGAAGGGAATGAAGAAACCCTGCTTCCCAGGTTCCAGCTGTCAGCTGTATACAACACACTTTAGTCATGATAAGGGTGTAACTAAGGGGGAAACAGATGGCCACGTATCGGTCATAACCCATGACAGTGAGAAGCTGTCTCAACCCCTGCCAGGGCCACCAGAAAATAAAGCTACAAAGCACAACCAACAAAAGAAATGCTTTGCTTCTCAGTCAGGAGGTTCTCAAGCATCTTGAGAAAAGTAGCTGTTGGGAAGAATATGTCTAAGAGGGACAAATTTGGCAAGAAACAATACATGGGTGTACGCAGCTTTTTCTCAGTCCCAAGGCGAGGAGAATGGTACCGTTTCCCATCAAGGTGACCTGATAGATGACAGCAAAAACCACAAATAGAGGATAGCGCACCTCGGGTAGATCAGAGAGCCCTGTGAGAATAAATTCATTCATGATAGTGAGATTGTCGATGTCCGTAGCCTTTCCACACAAGGCTCTTTCTGGAGCAAATGAAACCAACACAGGTTAGATAAAAACAAAACAAAACAAAACAAACAAAAAGAAAAACAAGACAAAACATAAGAGCCTACTGATGAAAAACACTTGGAAAATAGTTTGGGAGTGGTTGATAATGAATTGTGTTAGCCCTAATTTAATACCAAATTTCAATTACTAGAATTATGAATAAAAACGTCTAAGGCATTTATTATATTTCTTGGAATATTCACGCTCTGTTCTTAACAAGAAACCATTGTTGATCCTGCATATATATACAAACATTAACATATCCTCAAAAATCATACTTTAATATAAATTAAATACAAATTTAAAACAAAATTTAGCCTATATAATATAAATAAAACCTAGTCGATAACCTGTGCATGTGACCCCAACAAGAAACAGATATATTTGTGTATATATGCAATTCCTTTTTCCCTTAAAACATAAATATTTGACAATATGGGGTATCTAATTCATATTCGGTCTCATTTACCCTTGCTTTATTTTCTAACTATATTTTAGTTTAACATAATAGCCAAAGTCGTCAGAATGTTTACGATTATTTACAAAAAGATTTAATTTAATAGAAGGTATGTGATTGATACTTATGTAGATATTTTTGTGCCACTTTAAAAACTAATCTTTGTTTGTTTAAATTACCTTTATGTTCTCTTATTTTTTCTTTCCTCATATAGAAATATTATGCCAATATGTGTGTCATAAATAATGGTGCATAGAAGATGGTGTTGATAATAAAGATTTTAAAAAAAGAAGAACACATAAAATAATTTAAACTCCATAGGCAGAAAATTTAGAGTTTAATTATCAATGTTACAAAAAGATAAACAACAGAAAAAAATCACAACAAGGTTCTTTAAAAGATGATTTTCTTTTCATACTTATAAGTGTGTTTTCACCTAACATTAACTATTTGACATATATAAAGGAAGTAAAAAGAAAAGAAAAGGAACAACAAAACAGAGTTTTTGATGTAGTTTTTCATAAAAGGGGAATGCAATTAAATTTATTGAAAAATGTGAAATAATGCACGGAATGATTGTTTCCACTTAAGTAAGATGTGAATGATATATGCATACACACATGGAAACAGAGATGATACACTACAAACTTGGGGAATAAAAAGTAATTTGTTCTACGTAAAAAAGAATCAAATGTTCATGATAGAAAAGTCAAACTAAAATTATGTTTAGAAAATAAAATGCAAAAGTCAGTTTCTATGGTTTCCCTACACTATACCCACCCCTCACTTCTTTCACCTGGTAGAAATTCTTTGTTATTTCTTGACTCAGATAAACTATACAGCATTAAAAATGAAAAGTATACATAACAGTTTCTTTAAACAGAAGGTATCTATATATACTGGCCCTTTTTTCACTAGAATGATTTAAATAAAAATTTTGTTGAGATTCATTGGAAGATGTTATTATTCTTTCCTTTCTGCACTGTTACTATTATTATCATTTTCTTTCCTTAGAAATTACCAGCTCTGTGTCCCACTTAAAAGAAAAACTCTTTTCAGGTATGCTGTCAAAATAATGAAACATTTCAAAGAAAATTATTAAACCAAGCAAAAGATTCTTAGATAACATTATTTAATGATCAAAGTTTGTTAAATGAATAAAGAAAGAGGAAAACAAAGAAACATTTGCAGCATTAATTCTCACGTTCTCAAATTTTCAGTATTCTACCATTATGTATTATATTTTAATATTTTTAAAATGTGAATATAAGACATCAGGGGAAATTCTTAAAAAGAATATGAATAATTTTAGACAATAAATATTAATTTTTATTTTAAGTACCCATTTTCCTTTATACCCATACTAACTAATTTGACTTAATTCTTCTAATCAAGGATTATGAGAAATAAATCAATACCTTATGCATGTAGGCTCAAGAAATGAAAATATCTTTTACCTAAATTTTAATCTGAAGGGTTTAAATTTCTTAAGTTTAACTTCCTGTTTCAGTGCCAAAAAACACAGAATTTTTTAACACGAGGAGAGTAAACTTATTGAATAAACCCCTCCTTTTGAAGCAAACATAATTAAATCCAACTTATTTGCCATATGATTAGAAAAATAAAGGAAATATTTTTCTTAATAATATATTACTCAAATGATTCTATAACTTTCCTTATTAACCCAATGGATTGATAGCTTATTTGTTCTACTAGCAAAATATCCTTATAAAATTCAGTGTCCCAGCCTGCTGTGTGAGATTACTTGGTTGAACTAAGCATACTAGTACATGAGTTATACATTGTGAAGTCATATTTAAATAGTTATAAATAGCCAAACATTTAAGGAGTATACAAAGCAAGGGGTGTGTGGCTAGGATTAGCCATACCTTGGAAATTAATGAGGAATTAAGTTTTTTTAAATATTATTTGTATGACTTTTACATATCATCAAAGTGAATTGTACCATATATGTTTCTCACTCTAAAAAATAGTTGTGTCACATTTCCACTAAAGAGAGAAAAAAAAAATTTCATTAAGCAAAATTATCACTAAAACCTTATATCTTAAGATATTTCAAAATTCATAATTTATTTTAATCATCAATAACATGGAAATTTTACATTTAAAATTTCTTTGAAAGATAGGCTATTTAATTGTTTCTTAAAATATATTGCTAAAGATTTCTTTGACTTTCCTGTTTAACCCATTGGACCAAAGCTGATAAACTAGAGCAGGGGTTTTAACCTTTGTTGTTCCATTGACCCTTTGCCAGTCAAGTGAAAACCACAGATCCCTTACTAAGTCCATACCATACTGTGTATCATTTAATAAATATATCACACCTGCACCAACATGTTTCCACAAGAATAACATTTTTCTGAATTTCAGTTTAAGTTCATAGACCATTTGCTAAGAACCTGTGCCCTAGAGGAATAAAAAAAGCCTTTCTAGGATGCCATCTCTTCCCCTCTTTGTGTGTCATTGTTGACTTTTATTATCTTGGAAATACAAATCAAGCATGAAATATAAATCAAGAATGGGTCAGAAATATGATTTAGATATAGCAGAAATTTACATTCAAGAATATTGGACCCTTCTTGTTTGCAATGACTAATTTTTTCAGACAAGAATGACTTTTTTACATTTATTTAGCCACAAACTATAATATTATTAAAAATATATACATTATCTTACCTAATGAATATCTGACTTCAACAAATACTTTTAATCTGTGAGTTTTTATACCACACTGTATAAGCAAGTTTACAAACATCTAATTATATTTTAACATAGAAAATCCCGAATTTAGCACAGAAATATCTTGCTTTACTGTTTCAGAGATTTCATTACCTATGCAATGTTTCTAAAGGATGAAAGTAAAATAAAAATGCATCACTAAAGAAAAATAAACATCTCACATATATAGAGAGTTCATATTGGAAATTATTCTATAATATATATTATGCTTCTTTTCCCCTTAGGAGAAACAACAATTAAGACTATAGAGGGAATATGCTTCTTTTCTTGACAAAACCAAATTACTGCTAACTTAATAATGGGTACTTATTTTATAAATAGTCAATTTAATATGTTGAAAAATAAATCAAAATTTTAGGAGAGTGACAATTTTGTTTCTTTAATGTCTTGGGTAAGACAGCAAAAATTTTCCTGGAATTGTATTGCCAGACAAAATAAAAAAGTAAAATGATGTCATTAGTATATTTTTGTTGTAGCATGAAAATTTTCCTATAAAATATGATTATACAATGAGCTTGCTATAAGTTTTCATTTTTTATGATAGGTAAACTTTAACATTATTTATATTGTTTTATTACATACTTTATACTGCTAATATTGTTTACTATACACCCTGAAAAATGGTGTTGTCACAAACTTTTATTTATTAGTACCAAATAAATAGGTTATCTTTCTTATTTTAAAATTCAACAACTAACACTATTTTTGAGGAGTACATTGATTATCTAGATCCTTGTATATTATCAGGAATTAATTGTTTTTAGTTAAAATCTGACATGCTTACATATCTATTGTCAGAACACAAGAGTTCAAACCAATTCTTCTAATTCCAGTTAACCATGAATAAAATAACAAAGTAGACTTCCTTATATCCCCTTTATTTTTAATAATTCCTATATCCTATATTGAAAATCCTATGATAAATACCCAATAATTTTGTAGTTACTACACTCTTCTACTATCACTAACAAATTCCCAATTATTTTACAACATTTTTTGTATTTAAAATATATGTCACTAAATGTATATCTCTAGCAAACAGTACTTATAATGTACTGGAATTAATTCTGTTTGCTTTTTCTATGAGTACAATATGAATTAGATGTACAGCGAGGTAGCTTTCCTGTTTGCATTCAATTTTAGGACTGCTTTTTCATCCATCTAAGAGTAATTTTATTTTTAAAAATGGAGAATATATAGACTGCCATAAAAATATATGTAACTTATATCCAGAATGTTCATTGGCATCCCCATCCCTACCACACTGTTCCTATTCAAGTTTATTGCTTCTGTGGATTCTTATTATATATTTTTTCTTATTTTCCTTTCTTTCTTGCTTGAAAGAAAGTCTGCTAAATACATTTTTTGCATTTTGCTTTATATTTTAATATAATATATATTATGTAACATGGAATATTAGTATTTAGAGAATCATATTCTTTGACTTTATTATGACAGTGCTCACTTGATATAGACAAATTATAGTATATACAAAAATGAAGGATTAGTATATCATTATACTAATCATTATCATTAAATGTTTATTGTTATGTATAATATTTAATAATATATAGACAGCAATGGAATATTTTATAATATGTTTCAGTTTACTTTTGTGTTCATATAACACTTGTAATATAGTTAGATCATGGTTGACTTTCTTGGCTATAAAAATGAAATTGTGATGTTGTTGGAAAAACATCCTAATCTCATCAGATATGTTCTAAAGTGTTTAATAATGAACTGTCAGAACATCTGCAACCTACTTTGAAATTCATAAAATGAAAAAAATGATTTTAATAACATTTGAAATAATATGTTTGAATTGATATACATATGAATATTATATTTAAAATGTACTTAATCTTTACGAATTTTTTAATATTTAAAGGTATCAATGTTTTTTCACAATTATGCATATAATGTTTTAAATTTACATTTACATGTTTGATCTACTTGACATTTATCTATTCTAAAACCAGTTAAAAATTTAGATGTTTTCCTTTTTTAATTTTTTTTTTCACTTTATGTTCAAAGAAGATTTATTTTACAGAAAAGTCACATAGAAAATATAGGGATTCCCACATACCCCACCCCCTGCCCCTCTCACATTTTCTCCTATTAATAACATCTTACATGTGGGTGGAACATATGTTACAATTAATGGACAAATATTAAAGCATTGCTACTAACCATCTTCTGGAGTTTACACTATGGTTTACACTTTGCACCATACAATTTTAAAGGTTTTGACAAAAGTATAACGGCCTGTATCCATCACTGGAGAATCATAAAGAACAATTCTAATGCCCTAAAAATGCCCTATGTTCCATGATTTCTTCTCTCCCTCTCCCCACAGAACCTCTGATAACCACTATCCTTATTTCAATGTTGCAAGTCCTTTCATTACTACAATTATAATAAGTCTTCTTTCATCCATGATTACATTCCCCCATTATGTTTGATCATTCCTCAGTCTTGAAGATTTTGGGATGGTGATGCCTGCTTTGCTTCAGATTGAGAGGGAGCTTAAATCTTATGGGACAGATGGAAGGAACTGTTTTGCTTGCAGTTGTAGATACTCTTTACTTCTTTGTGTGGGGGTTATCCATCATCATTATTTAGTTAGTTGTCCAAGGCAAGTCTGATGTACAGGAGAGTATGTGCTGGGTACAACTCTGCTGAGAATCAGGGCTCAACTGGCATATGAATGGACCAAAGATTTAAATTTCTGGCACATGCCTTTGATGGGTAGGTTGCTAATGATAGATTCAAATTAACGAGTAGAATAATCATGTGTAGGGAATTTATAAATGAGCCTAACTCTCCTACAGTGGAGAAATGGGTTATCATATATTCCAATGTAAGGCCCACCGATGGGGTGCTGATTTAATGGGATTGTGTGGCTTCCCTATATTTTTCAGATGTCTCTAGAGCCCTAAGAAGCACCCCTCCTTGAAGCTTTGTTTACTGCGGCAGTCAATGAGATCCTCCTGAGATGTGCATAAGAATAACCTCTGGAATGACCTACAATATCACTTTGAAATCTCTTAGCTGTAAAAACTCTTTGTATTTAATTTCCCCCTTTGGGTCAAAGTATTTTTCCAAATGCATTGTTGGTTGGTGCTTGATAATAACCCCTCCTTGCCAGGGAAGTTCATCCCTAGGTGTCATGTACCATGCCAGGGAGAACTAGTGGGTTTATTTGATGAGTTTGGCTTAGAGAGAGGTCACATTGCAGTAACAAGATGGATTTTGGGAAGCAACTCTTGGGCAACAGATATTGAGCTATGTTTCAACTTGAGAAGAATAAGTTTGATAAGTACAAGCATTAATATTGAGGGTTTGGCATATAAGACTGTTTTTATTTTATTAGGCACTACCTATGTATTCTAGGGATTCTTGCCTCTCTATTAGAGAAGGTAGCAGGAATCCCCAGGATGGGAATGTAATATTTTGTTGGTAATTGTGTGGGTGTCCACCCAACTGAGATAACACCTATGACCACATCGACACATTCATATTCCATAGAGGCATACCCAGATACATTCTTCTCCACACATCCCTTAACCACTGACACACTACTCCATTTATCCTCCCCTGCCTTAGTTGCCCAAAGTACACTCCCACAATTGTATTTTCAACCACAGACCTCTCCCTCCTCACAGCTCACCTATTGCTTCCCCAAGCTGTTCTCTCAACTCTATGGATAGTCCAATGGTCACTCCCAACATGGCTCCCAATCACACTCCAGTACCATTGTCCCTATTCACATCACTGCACCACCATCATCTCTGCCAATTGCCATAACTCCCCAGCCACCTTAAATATTCTAACCAGATTAAGCATTGCCTCACCACTTTACTTGTATTTCTACCACCTGGTAGCCTATCATCCAGACTCTAAGCTCTGTAAGTCTGCTCAATATCATTAGTATCATATCATTGCATTCATATCAGTAATGCAATATTTGTCCATTACTTCACTCCACTTACAGTCTTCAAGATTCATCCATGTTGTCACATGTGACAATACTTCAATCCTTCTTATGGCTGAGAAATATTTCATTTTATGTATAAATGACGTTTTTTATACATTCATCCTTTGATTGATACTTGGATCATTTCCAAATTTTCACAATTTTAAATAATGCTGCAATGAACATTAGTGTGCGCATATCTGTTCATGTTCCTGCTTTCAATTTTTCTGGTTATATTCCTAGCAGGGAGATTGCTGGATCAAATGGCAATTCTATACTTACCTTTCTGAGGAATCACCAAACAGTAACCACAGTGGCTGCACCATTCTACATTTCCACTAGAAGAGGATGAGTGTTACTCTTCCTCCACATCCTCTCTAACACTAGTAGTTTTCTGTTTGTTGTTTTTTTTTAAGCAGGCTGTCTAATATGTGAAAGAAGATATCTCAATGAAGTCTTGATTTGCATTTCCATAGTGGCTAGTGATGTTGCACATCTTTTCATGTACTCTTTAGCCATTTCTTTTTCCTATTTGAAAATGTGCCTATTCAAATCTCTCACCCATTTTTTAAATGGACTGTTTGCCTTTTTATTTTCAAGGTGTAAGATTTCTTTATAGGGATTGTGGGAACATGGCTGATGGGTTAGGAAGGTAAGGCTCAGCTCTCACTAAAACAGTGGAGAAAGAGCTGAGAGCTGCCTTGGTGACCTGCTTTAGTGTATAGCAGACCAGAACACTGCTTCACAACTCCCAGGAGAGTGAAGGACAAAGAGATGAAGAAGCCAAAACAAAAAGCTGTGCATTATTTAATCTTTTGGCCCCTGGGAAGGGATCCCCTCCCCCATCCCTGAGATATTACGTGATTGTAAAACTCCTGGTGAATTGTATCTAACTGCGAGGAGAGCAGACATCTTCCCTGCCAGCTTCTGTGGATATATATATATAGAATTGGAAGATGCTCTGAGTTTTCTAGAAGGGTACAGGAAAGATAAAGAAGCTGAAGGAAAAGAGTGTGTTTCTCACCCCTGTAGTTGAAAGTGGCACATACACCCCACCCTCAGGACAAAGAACCTAGGTGGAGCTGCTGGGTCCCTGCTCTGAATGGAGTGCAAGGGAAGATTCCATGGGAGGAAGAGGGGTTTGGGAAGGTAGAGAGTGTTTCTTTGTGGTGAGTTTAGCCAGCTGAACCCCCCTTGAATATTGGAAGAGACCCTGAATTGACAGAGATATGGGAAGGGGATCAGTTCAGGCGGTCTGTCACACCCAGTTACCTAAATAAAGGGAGGAATTACATCAGAATCAGGCAGAGATGGACAGGTGACTGATCAGCAGGACTCCGGCAGATTGCAGGGAATCTAACCTGCCTGAGGGAAAAGGTAGCTTTCTGAAAGGCTAACTAAACTAAGGAGACAGGTTAGCTCAGTGGAAGAATTCCTGCCTATCATATATGATGTCTATGGTTTGATTCCTGGCTCTTCTTAGAAAAGTAATCCACTCTCTTAGGAGGCATCTAGCTGAAACATACAGAAGGCAGGCCAAAGAGTGATTGATGAATACCAGCAGACTGAGAAGATCCTTAGGGATCTAGGAGAAAAGGCTCTTTTTCCATGTATTTTCTGTTTTTCTTTTTGGAAATCTTTTGTCTTCTTTCACCTATTTTTAAATGAGTTGTTTCTGTCATGCTTCTATTTGTAGTGTTTCCTCCACCTTTGTTTCTTTGTTTTTCTTTTACTTTCTTTCTTTTGTTTACTGATTGTCTTTACCTATGCTTCTTCTGTTCTCAACCTCATCTTTATATCTTCTGTTTTCTGTTGTTCTCTCATTTCACCTTTTTTTGTTTGGTCTTCAATTTTTCTTGTTTTTATTTGTTTCTCCTTTTTTCTCTGATTTCTTCCTTTTTATTTTTTCTGTCTCTCTTTCTTTTTCTTTTCCCCTCTAATTATTATTCCAACTTTTTAATTCTTCTATAATTTTCTCTATTTTGTTTCTTGTTTTATTGTTTCTACTCCACTTTTCTAATCTTCTTCTTCTGTACTTCTTTCATGGGTTAATTATTCAATTTTCTAGGTCTTGTATGTTTTCTCTTTTAACTTTTGCTATTAGTATTACTATTATTATTTTTCGCTTCCTATCTCTTTCCTTTACTCTGGTCCTAATTTATTTTTTTCAAGGGATCATAAATAACAACAATGAAATAGAATAAGAGGAACAAAATGCCAATGTGAAACCTTACCACATTCAAAAACAACAAAATAAAACCATGGACTATAGAGAGAAGCTAATCAACTGAAGAAACCCATCAAGATAAACAGATGCCTAGATACCAACAAAAAATTACAAGCCATGCTAAGAAACAGGAAGACATGGTGCAGTGCAATGAACAAACTAAAAACCAGGAGGAGATGCAGAACATGGAACAACTAATCAGAGATGCCCAAACAAACATCATGATTCAACTTAATGAAGTGAAGAGAGAGGTTAAGGATATTAAAGAGACACTGGGAGAAAATATGCAAGAAATTGTAAACATAAAAAGAAAGATAACGGATATGATGCTGATGATTGGCACAATCCAAGAAATCAAATATACACTGGAAGCACACAACAGCAGATTAATAGGGAGAGGAAAGAATCAGCCATGTGGAAGACAGTACAGCTGAAAATAAACAGATAGTAGAGGAGAAAGATAAAAAAATAAAAAATAAAAAAAACAGAAAAACCCAGCAGGGACTTAGGGATTTGAATGACAAGACAAACTACACAAACAGATGCATTATAGGCCTCCCAGAGAGAGAAAAGATAGGAAAGGGGAAGGAAGTAGTATTGGAGAAAATAATGGCTGAAAGCTTCCCAACAGTATTGAGGGAAATGGATATACATATACAGGAAGGGCCATGCACTCCAAACAGTAAAAATCCTAACGAGCACACTCCAAGATATATACAGGTCAAATTGTCCAAGGCTCAAGACAAAGAGAGAATACTGAAAGCAGGAAAGGAAAAGAGATTCATCACATAAAAGGGAAGCTCAATAAGATTAAGTACTGATTTCTCATCTGAAACCATGGAGGCAGGAAGGCTGTGGTATGACATAGCTAAGGTGCTAAAAGAAAAAATATCTTCCTGCCAAGAATTTCTAACCATAAAGCTGGCACTCAAAAATAAGGAAGAGTTCAAAATATTCACAGATAAACAAATTAAGAGAATATGTCAATTAGAAACCTGCCCCTTAAGAAATACTAAAGGGAGTTCTGCAGGTTGAAAACAAAACAAAACAGTAGTGATAGAGTTAGAGGAGAGTAAGAACAATTAAAAAGATAAAAAGAGAAATAAAAACAACATATGGCATAAATAAACCCAAAGAAATATGGCAAAGGTAAGTAATTCCTTGACAGTTAAAACATTGCATGTTAATGGATTAAACACACCAGTCAAGAGACATAGAATGTCAGAATGTATAAGTAAATATGACCAACCTATATGTTGTTTACAAGAAACCTACCATAGTCCCAGGAATGCAAGGAGGCTATAAGTGAATGCTTGGAGAAAAATTTTACAAGCAAGCAATAACCAAAATAGTTCAGGGTAGCTATACTAATATAAGACAAAATAGACTTCAAATGAAAAACTATTGTAAGTGATGATAAGAGAGACTAGATATTAAATAACTTTATATTTCTTTAGAATACAATAGATTAAAAGGGGTAATATATGAAGAAAAAAGAACAATCATAAACATATATGCACCTAAACAGGACACCACAAAATACCTGAGACAAACACTGGGGAAACTAAGAGAAGAAATAAATGCCTCTACAATTACAGTGGGGGACATTAACACACCATTATCTTCGTTGGACAGAATAGCTCAACAGAGAATCAATTAAAAAAAAAAAAGAATTTAAATAATACATTAGAGGGTCTAGACCTGATAGATACATACAGAATATTACATCCAAATACAGCAGGATATACATTCTTCTCGAGTTCACATGGATCATTCTCCAGGATAGACCACATGCTAGGCCACATAACAACTCCCAATGAATTCAGAAAGATTGAAATTATTCAAAGTAATTTTTCTGACCACAAGGGAATGAAGCTGGAAATCAGTAAAGGACACAGAACCAGACTAGACACAAAAATATGAAATTTAAACAACACACTTTTTGATAAATAGTGGGTCAAGGAGGAAATATCAAAAGAAATCAATAACTACCTTGAAATGAATGAAAATGACAATGCAACATATCAAAATCTATGTGATACAGCAAAAGCTGTACTGAGAGAAAAATTCATATCCATAAATGCCTATATTAAAAAGAAGAAAGAGCTAAAATCAAAGACCTAACAGCACAACTGGAGGAATTAGTAAAAGAACAACAAACTAACCCCAAAGGGAGTAGAAAGAAGGAAATAACAAAGATTAAAGCAGAGCTAAATGAAATTGAAAATAAGAAAGCACTAGAAAAAATAAACAAAACAAAAGCTAGTTCTATGAGATTAATAAAATTGACAAACCCTTAGCTAGCCTAAAAAAGAAAAAAAAAGAGAGAAGATGCAATTACATGAAGTAAGAAATGAGGAAGGGGATAACACCACTGACCCCACAGAAATAGAGTGTCATAATAGGATACTTTGAAAAACTATTTGCCAAGAAAGATAATTTAGAAGAAATAGACAAATTCTTAGAAACACACAAGCAGCCAACATTAATGAAAGAAGAAATAGATGAATGCAACAGACCAATCACAAATAATGAGACAGAATCAGTCATCAAATCCTACCAACCAAGAAGAACCCAGGACCAGATGGCTTCACAGATGAATTCTACCAAACATTCCAGAAAGAACTAACCCTAATCCTGTTTAAACTCTTCCAAAAATGGAAGTGGAGGGAACATTTCCTATCTCATTCTATAATGACAATATCATTCTAATACCAAAGCCAAACAGAGAGGCCACAAGAAAACAAAAACTATAGAACAATTTCTCTAGTGAACCTAAATCTGGAAATCCTCAACAAAATACTTGCTAATCGTATTCAACAACACATCAAACAAAATATACACCATGAACAAGTGAATTTCATCCCTGTTATACAAGGATGTTTCAACATAAGAAAATCAATGTAATACACCACATAATCAGATCAAAAGAAAAAAATCTCATAATGATCCCTATAGATGTAGAAAAAGCATTCAACAAAATGCAGCACTATTTCCTGATAAAAACACTTCAAAGGATAAGAATTGAAGAAAAATTCCTCAATATGATAAAGGGTATATATGAAAAACCGACAGATATCATATTCAAGGGTGAAATCTTTAAAGCTTTCCCTCTAAGATCAGGAACATGACAAGGATGCCAACTTTCAGCACTCCTATTTAACATTGTGTTAGAAGTACTTGGTTAAGCACTTAGGCAAGAAAAAGATATAAAAGGCATCCCAACTCGAAAGAAAAAAGTAAAAATCTCACTATTTGCAGATGACATGATCCTATACCTAGAGAGA
>JAQZBX010006940.1:0-51790 GCA_029593785.1 Cabassous unicinctus | reverse complement strand
AAAAAAAGAAGAGTAGAGGACATATATACTATTGAGATGCTGAGGTAAATACAATAAGAGTTGAAAAGCAAAAGAGTTGAAAGCTATTTCTTTTATAATAAAGGAAAATGGATGGAGAAAAAAAAAAAAAAGATAGTATGGTATTGACATAAAGATATACATATAGATCAATGGAACAGAAGAGAAACTCCATAAATTGACCTATGCATATTTAGCCAATTCATTTTTGACAAAAGATACTAGGGAAATCCAATGGGGAAAGGATTATCTTTTTAACAAATGATGCTGGAAAAATGAATATCTCTTTGCAAAAAATAACAAATCTCACAACATACATAAAAATTAACATAAAATGACTCATAGATCTTAAGGTAAAACCTTAAACTATAAAGCTTCTATAAGAAAACAGGCAAAAATCCTTCTGTTCTTGGGTTAAGCAAGGATTTATAGTACTTGCACAAGAAGCAAGTACTATAAGAGAAAAAAATAATACATTCGACTTCATAAAAAATTTAAATATTTTACTGTTAGAAAGCCACTAAAATAATGATAAAGCCAGCCACAGACTGGGAGAAAAGTTCTTGCAGCACATATATCTGAGACTATACTACTTGCAAGCTGACAAGTTATACAGCCACAGTTTCATGGATTCTGGCAGAAGACATGAGAGTGTTGGTTCAGAGACAAAGGGCTTTATAACTCAGTGGGGTAAACAGCACGAGCTTCATGTCCCGGTTGGTTCTTCTTATCCCCCATGTCCCATGGGGGTAATGTGTGATGCCCAACAGCCATCTTTAAAGGGCTGCAAGCAATCCTGGGAAATATTATCTTTATTATGCTGGATAGCAAACAAATTTTTACTTTTCCCCCAAAGGGGATGCAATATCATTTTTCCAAGGCTGCTTCAATACAAACACCTTTGAAAATACAATTTGGAACAAAAGCTTCAGTGACTCTTCTCCAAAGAAATGCAGAAACATGAAAGATCCATTAAGAATTATCTCCCAATGATATCCAATAAATAAGGTGTCCAGAATATATGAAGAACTCAAAACTAAATAACTAAACAACCCAATATTTTAGCAAAATATTGAAACAGACATTTCACTGAAGAACAGATGCAAATGAAAACAGCGTATGCAAAATTTTTGCTCACCATCATTAGTCATTGGAAAAATGTAAATTAAAACCACAATGCAATAATCTAAGACACTCTCTAGAATGGCTGATGAAACCAAGTGCTGGCGAAGATTTGGAACAAGAGGAAATCTTATAAATTGTTGGCAGGAACGCAAAATGATACAGCCACTTTGGAAAACAGTTTAGCACTTTTTAAAAGTCAAACACACCCTTACCATTTGACATAGCAATACACTCCTAGGTATTTATTTACCCAAGAGAAATGAAAACATTTATCCACACAAAAATCTGTATGCTAATGATCATAGCAACTTTATTTACAATAGGTGAAGAATGGGATTTGGGAGTTAATTCTCCGTGAGTTTCTTGCAATTCTGCATGCACGTCTTGCAAGTGGAGGCACTGATTGCCTTTGTTCCAGACTATCTTTTCAAGAATGTGTAACAAACAGTCTTAGAATTTAGAGATAGTATTGCCCTCTGAAGAAAAGGCAGGTTTGTTTGCTGTGCAATATAGTAAAGATTTTCTCCCTCTGGGGCAACATTCAGGCAAGCTTACTGCCATTGTGAAAGATCCCAGTTCCCTTTGCTCAGGGTTCCTCTCCTGTAACAGAACTCCCTGCTTGTGCAAGTGCCACCTGGCCCTCTTCATGTTACCGTATGGGAATTGGAGCGCAGGAAACTGGCACAAATGCTAATGCCCAGGCTATTCTATTACAGTGAGTCATAAGTTGTCCTCAGGTTGTGACCCAGGAGTCTCATGTTTTCTGCCAGACTCCATAAAACTGTGACAGCTGATTAGCTGGCAGCTTATGTAAAATCTCAGCTCATTCACAGTTTTTGACCCTGAAAACAAACCAAATGGCTATCGAATGATGAATGGATAAACTAATGTGGTATATTCATAAAATGGAATACTACTCAACAGTAAAATGGAATGAACTACTGATACATACACCAACATGGAAGAATTTCAAAAGCATTACGCTAAGTGAAAGAAACCAGACTGAAAAGACTAAATACTGTATAATTCCAATTAGTTGAAATGCAAGGCAAAACCGTAGTGATAAAACGCAGATCAGTGGTTACCAGGAGTTAGGTACAGGGAGAGAGTTGACTATAAAGGGGTATGGGGAGGATTTTAGGATGATGGAAGCATTGCATATGATGAAAACATGGTGGTGGTTGTGCAACAGTATGCATTTGTCAAACCTTTATCAAATTGTACCCTTAAATTGGTAAATATAATTGTATATAAATTACACCTCAATAAAGCTGACAAAATGACTTAACATTCAACAAACATTAATTGGTTGTCTATTCCATGTCAGGCACCTTTTTTCTAAGAGAAAAAAGATGCAACATCGAGCAAGCAGAGAAAGTCCTTACTCTCATGGAGCTCAAATTCTAGAGGAGGAATGGGAGAAGAGCAGATTATAAATAAACATGGAAAATAAATAAACAAGAAAATCTCAAGTAGTGATAAATTTATTTAGTAAAACAATGTATTCTGATAGGGAGATGACTTAGGAGAACATTTAAAGTTAGGTAGCCAGAAAACTGATTTAATTAAACTCAGTCCTGAGAAATAAGTAACAGTGCTACCAGGTGACTGGGGGAATGGGTGGGGGGGGGGGCGGGCGGTGTAAAGGGAAACCCAGGGGAATAAAAAGACTTACATTTCATTATTTATCCTATTACAGTGTTTGGATATTTTACCAGGTACCTGAGTAAATTCTTCTTTTAAAAAGGCAAGTTAAATTAAGAAATGTATGTTAAAGATAAGCATTCTAGAAAACATATCAGTATCCAATGGGCTTGCCAAGTTGCGTAGCTCAGGGTTTTGATGTCACCATCATAATGATGAGATACAGAGAAAAAAAATAGCCCACTATCTTTTGCTCTTCTGCTGGAAAATTATTCTTCACAGCCATAAAATGAATCTTCACAACTAAGATTGAAACTATTTGGAGAAAAAATATAAGCAAATAATCTTCTATTGGAATTTTGCCCCAGTTTTCATATGGATCTATAAGTAAATATAGCAGTAGAGAAATATCAGTGCTTTTACAGAGTCTCCAAAACATTTTTACATGCCTACATTTACTCTCTTGCAACTAAACTCTGTTGACTAAAATGTATATATAATTACATTCTAGTGTCTATGACTAATAAAACAAATTACTTTTTGCGTGATTGAATCATCTTTTGGGGATTTCAGAAAAATTAGTCAAATTACAAAACAAATGTCGTAAAATTATTTTTTAGTCAGATATATAATCATCATTCAGAAAGAAAGTTGCTCCAACTTCCTGCCTGAGCACAAATATAATTTATTTTCTAATTTCTAAGGAAAATGAAGCATAAGTATATTAAAATCATACTTTACCTCCATTTATTGGAATATTTACACACTGATGTGAGGTAGTTTGGAGTGGTATGTAACTCCAAAAAACATATTCTTTAACATAATCAAGGGGGGGAGGGCGGATGTGGCTCAAATGGTTGAGCGTCCGTCTCCCATATGGAGGGACCTGGGTTTGATCCCTGGGACCTCCCAGTAAAAATAAAGAAAAATATAGAAGGCGCACGGGCCCCCAGGTCCCATGCAAGGATGTGCCATCAGGCCCTGCAAGCAGGTGAGCCCCCCAGGCCCCACAAGCAGGTAAGCTCTCCAGGACCTGCATGCAGGTGCATCGTTAGGCCCCACCGAGCCACAAAGCAAGATGATGACGTAACAGGAGAGTGACACAAGGGAGAGCCAAGACAAGATGCACCAAAAAAACAGGAACTAAGGTGGCACAGGCGGTAAGACATCTCTCTCCCACATCGGAGGTTCCCAGGATCGAATCCCGGTGAAGACAGGAGGAGAAGGATGAGAAGAGAGGGCAGGAAACAGACACAGAATTGCCCAGTGAATGGACACAAAAATGGGGGGGGGGCGGTTAAAAATGGATAAAAAGTAAATAAATAAATCTTTTTTAAGAAAACACAAAAACATAATCCATTCCTGTGGGTGTGAATGTAAGTAGAACCTTCTGATGAGGTTACTTCAGTTAAGTTGTGGCCCAATTCAATAGGGATCAGTCTTAATTCTATTACTGGAGTCCTTGATAAGCACAATCAAATTCAGACAGAGAGAGAAAGCCACTGGAAGCAAGTGGCTAAGGTCGACGAAATCCAAAAGAGAAGGGAGACACCAGAAAATGCTCCCATGTGCTGTCATGTGACAGAGAAGCCCAGGACCAAGGATCACCAGCAGCCAGCCCCAGAATGCCGGTCTTCTGGAAGAAAGCATTGCTTTGATTTGGACTTTTAATATAGCCTCAAAACTGTGAGCCAATAAATCCACATTATTTCAGTCAGCCCACTGCATGGTATTTGCTTTAGCAGCCAAGGAAACTAAAACAATGTGTTTCAATGTGTGTATACATATATATATAATGCTAGCTATTATAGTATGCTCAGTAATTTTTATGCTAGATACATTATACAAGGTACCTCAAATCATTCAAAGAACTATTTGAATAAATTGTTTACAGCAGAACTTGCAGTAAAAAAACTTTGAATAATTTGAAATACCTAATTATAAACCAGAAATAACACAATCAATAGAAAAGAGGCATCTTAATTACAAAAAAGAAAATCACTAATGTATGGCAATTTATTTTCAAGGCATAAAGGTAAGCTGAAAGAACACAAATTGTTCTTCCCCTCAAATTCGTTTATTGAATGTCCATGTGTTATGATATAGTGCACTGTACCAGGGAGCCATGAGCTCTGTAATCTAATATGAAGGTCATCAAAGACAACTACACAAATAACTATGGTTTAGAGTATAATGCACAAATTGCTTCAGGAGAGGTTGATTCAGATTAATGAAGGAGTTCAGAAAGGGTAGTGGTCACTTCCAACTAGGGGTACCCAAGAAATCACAAAGGGGCATTTGAGCTGGTCAATGCTGTTGGAGGCAATGGGCAGTTCAGAGAGAGAGGACAGTGGTATCCAGTTCTCTAATGTCATGGTATACCAATTAGAATGAATTGTTTCTGACAGTCTCAGGAACTGGTCTACTTGAATAGCAAAATCATTGTTATTTAATAATTATTACCACAATATTTTTAAATAAATGAAAGTTCTGGTATATTATTAATGCCACTGGTGAAGAGCTGTTGCTAGATATAGTTCCAAAGCTTTTTTTAAATTGAATACAAACAAGAAAAGTACCTGGAAAATGAAAAATATCAAACCAATGTAGGGTCATTCAATTGTGATACAGGAAGGGAAATGAGAAGATTTAGCTCCACCCTTTAGAGGCGAGGAAAACTGAAGTCTTGAAAATCTCAATGACATGTCAAATTTTATTTTAATAGCTACCTATATAGAACATTTTAGAATATTAACTCATTTACTACTCATTAACAACCTTGATGTAGGTATCACTGGGATCCCCATTTTATGGATGAGGAAACTGAAGCACAGAGAAGAGACTTCCTCATGCCAGTGGCAAACCCAGGATCATTTCCCAAGTGGATGTAGGCACCACATGTTGGGTCACTAACCATTGCTCTAGCTGCCACTCTAGACCAGTTAGAGTCAGAGTCAAGGTCAGAAGACAAGATTCTCAATGGCAAATCCCTTATTCTTTCCACTCTAAATTTTCTTTTACTCAACAGCCAAGACAGGTTTTTATGATCCTGGTCACTGAGGCTCTATGATGTATCTGCATCAAAAAATGTTTCACTTTCTCTTCAAATTTTAGAGTTGGTTGTGTTTATTTTTTTTACAGATGGAATTCTTCTCTCTCCTCAGCTACACTCATATTGCATGCCACTAAACCAAACCATGAGTAGCTAAATCAAACAAAATAGTCTCAGCATTATGCATTCCTTAGAGAGAGAGAGAGAGAGAGAGAGAGAGAGAGAGAGAGAGAAAGAGAGAAAGAGAGAAAGAGAGAAAGACAAAAACAACCACATGCAGCTGTATGCTTTTATTTGTCCTGGAAATGAAGGAATAAAAAGCAAGCTCCTGGCACATGTACATACAATTCATCACAACACAAATACTTGTGATCACCTCCCTTTCAAGATCCACAGCTGAGGAAAACAGCTAGCCCTCTTTCACTTCACTTTCTATGCTCAAGGAGGTTCCACTGCTGGAAAAAAAAACTGGAGAGAAGTACCCTACATTTTAAAGAGAACTGTCAACATCTGCAGGTAATGCCCCTCACCCACCCACTTGGACTTATTAAGAGATGACAAAACTAGGCTTCCCATAATTATTCTCATCCCCACTTCTAGTCTATATACACTGGTTCTCTGCCTTGGCTGTACATTGGAATCACCTGGGAACTTTAAAATACACTGATGCTAGAGATAATTATTTTGTTGGCCTCTGGTGCCACCTGGACAATGTGACTATGTCAAGATCTCCAGGTGATTCTAATTGCAGGCAAGTTTGAAAATGAGTGTTAAGCAAGGAGAGAAGGGAAAGTTTCAAACATTAGCCCTAGGGAGGGTGCAATGTGACAAGGGATGCCCTCTTCCAAGTCAGGGGGAAGGGGTTCTTTTCTGGAAAGCTTAGAGAATGGGAGGATAGTTGGGGACAATTTCCAATTTCAAGAGATGTTCCTACAAGAAGGGACAATATGTTTGGGTATACTTAGCCTCTGTCCATATGAGCAGAGGAAAAGAAAACCAAGATGACATTATGGGGGAAAGAGGAAATTGTTTGAAGTGGCACATATACTTGAGTTCCTGAGGACCAAATGGATAATGGAGAAATTAGCTGTGCTCCAGCTGTCTTTCATGGTTGCTTACCCAAGAAAGCTGCTTACCAAGTGCTATACGAAGACTGGATTTTGTCAGCAGGAGTCTGTGGTAAGACTCCTGGAGGTGAGGGCTGTGGAGCTGGAAAATATAGGACTCCAACATCAGAAAACTGAGCAGTGGGGCAACAATACCCATGAGTCCAAGAGAAGGTCAACACTTGGACAGCTGTTACACAGAGGCACTGGAGGCCTGTAAAGCAGCAGCAGCAACGAACTAGGAGAGGCCAAATCCAAGGTAAGTTGAATGAAGAAATACTTTGCCCTTTTTCTTTCTTCCTCCCACTCCCAGAGGAGCTAGGACCTGAAAGGTGGAGCAAGAGAAATGTAGAGCTTTAGATTACATGTGAACATGAAAAATGGAAACTGGGTGAGTTACAGTAATCAAAATTAACCAGATATATTATCCACCTAAGATGTTGTCTAAAGGTAGACTAGGAGTATCCTACTCAACCAAGTCAAAGGCAAAATTGGAGGTGAGGACTCTCACCTTCACTGAGTTGAGAGTCCTCAAAAAACCTGTTACATTTCTGGGAGCTTGCCCATTTTTCCAGACGTAGCAGTCTTTTTCTGTGGAAAGTAAATAGGTGTGTGTATTAGTCAGCCAAAGGGGTGCTAATGCAAAATATCAGAAAATGGTTGGTCTTTATAAAGGGTATTTATTTGGGATAGAAGTTCACAGTTACCAGGCCATAAAGCTTAAGTTTCTTCCCTTACCAAAGTCCATTGCCACGTGTTGGAGCAAGACAGCTGCCGATGTTTGCCAGGGTTCAGACTTCTTGGGTTCCTTTCTTCCCGGGGCTGCATTTCTCTCTGGGCTCAGCACCTCTGTTTCCTCCACAAGGTCAGCTGTAGACTATGAGGCTCTCTAGGCTTTGCTTCTCTCCACAAGCCCAGCTGTAAACTCTCAGGCGAACGACTCGTCTCTATCCAGGGGCCTTCTCTCCTCCTCCTGCTCGCCTCCCCGGCTCCAGCATCAAAACTCCAACATCAGAACAGCTCTCTCTGTCTTTTGCCTTGCCTTTTGTATTTGATTCCCCCACCCACCAAAGGGTGGGGCTCAACGCCCTACTGACGTGGCCCAGTTAACGCCCTAATCATAACTTAATCATGCCCAGATTAGCAGACCAGTTTACAAGCATGATCCAATATATATATTTTTGGAATTCATAATTACATCAAATTGCCCAATGGCTACAGTGTGTTTACCAAATAACACATCAGTTGGTGCTCATGTTGTCCACTTATTAATGGAGTCAATGTGTTATTTCAGCATCCTTCACGTGGAATGAAGGAGAACTATGGACGGATGCTCTGAATCTGTCTCAAGCTTCAGTGCCAGAGGCTAATGGCCCAAGTGGAAACTGACTCAGCTGCAGTGTGTGAGGGATGAAATGGCACACCAAGCAGTTATATTGACCTTGTGTTCATTACTTATCTCCCGCCACCTCAATTTTCTCCTACGGAATACATGACTGACATCTGCTCGTAGGGCTGTAACATTTCCATTGTGCCTTACACAATAACTGGCACATGAAGCTATGCAGTAAACATTTATAGAATATCAATCTTGTTAAATGCTTTCCTAGAGTAAAACTCCTTTCAATTAACCAACCCCATTTAAATGGACATAAGTACCAAAAGGACTTTGTTGAAAGACTTTCACAATGAAGGCACTCAAGTGGCAAAGATCTGAAGACACCTGGTATCTTACTTCCACCCAGATTAACTTTTGTGGTTTCCTGGGCAATGTTTAAGCACAGTTCATGCTAATAAAAGCCATACATCATCTACATAATCTCATTTAAAACCAATTTTGTTTGATGGTTTTTAAATTTTTCAGAAGATTCTTGGTGTGCACCTCCCATTATAACCAACAGCCATCACTGTGCAGCTGGCCTTAGTTACCCAAATTATCGGCGTTGCCCCCCAGAACATATGTAATCCACCAATACATCCCTTCTCTCTTCTCTCATGACAGAGCTGAGAGCCTCTTAATATTTCACTTAGCAATCTTTGGCAAACCAGCCTGGACAATTCTAATTTGTCTTAGTTTAAATAATATAGTCCAAGTACATCTGAATCTTTCTAGAAATAAAAAAGCCCTTGCCGAATTGGAAAGGAATTCAATATCCCAAGATGGCAAACTGAAGAATTGTCTTTTTGTGTGTGTGTAAAAAATGATTCTTTCTTAAACAACTAGATTTCCCATAATTGTATGGGAAAATATATATGTGGATTCCTCGCTTATTGTTACAATGAGTGTGATAGATTAATGTATGAACTCAGCAAGGTAATTGGGCCCAGTTGCTTGGTCAAGCAAGCACTGGGCTAATTGTAATACAAGGACATTTATGGACTTTAGTCATCAGTGAGTTTACTGCATAGATGACTGATTACATCTATGATCAACCAGGGAGATTGCCATCAGCAATGAGTAACTTATCCAATCAGTTGAATGCCTTAAAAGAAGTGATTTCAGCATTCAGAGAGAATTTCCCAGGTTGTCTTTGGACAGCCAACATCTCCCAGGAACTTATAAAGGACTTCATCGGACTTTCATTGGAGCCCCTGGTTTGCAACCTGCCTGCAGAATCTGGACTTGTGCATCCCCACAATCACGTGAGAAAATTTCATAAAATCTCATGCTATTTACAGATATCTCCTGTTGATTCTGTTTCTCTAAAGAACCCTGACTAATACAATGAGTCAAAATGCTTTAAAACTACTTTACATACATAATATGTATGTATACCTTTCTTCTTTCAGAGGCTCAAAAGTTCCCAAAACACACATTTCAAATTACTCTCAAATTTTATTTAGATCCAAAATGGCCTATCTCTGAATATATGCTATTAATCCATTTATAAATTTAATTGAATTGGGTTCCTGTGAAAACAATGAGAAATGAAAATCAGATGCTCCCCACCTGTCTACTTCATCCCTGACCCTATATTTAGAACCAGCTTACCCCATATACTGTCCACTGGACTTCACTCTTTTGCTCCCAAAATCTTCCTCAGTTCTCCTTCAGGTTTTGTTGGTTTAACCCTTTTTCTCTAGCATAGTGGCATTGGCCCCTCTTCTCTATCTGAACTATGCCCTCACCACCACTACCAGTGAACAGACTGAAAAACACCCTCTGCCATCTCGATTCCATTGGAACCACTCCAGCTAGGATGGGTCCCCTTACCTTGCCCTTGCCATCCACCAAAAAACTCTTCCCTTTCTCAGAAGCTAGTCTTACTAGAATGTAATTGTTAATTCCCCATATGTAATAATTTGTAAATTCTGAGGCAAATGTAGCAAACTGTTTTAACCAATTTTTTAATTACTTAATTTCTCATCTTTACCAAAAGACATATTGCTATTAGATTGCTTAGCTTAATTTAGTAGTTAAACCAGTAGAAGACTTCTGTAGGGAAAGCCATTTCCTTCAATTTATGGGCAAGAAATATAAAATAACCAGTTGGGTATCATATAGGTTATTGCCAACTAAGAAAATCATCAAGTCCACCAGAATTTGTACTCTTTGATCACTGGAACTGGGTTACTTTAACAGTGCATGGAAGTGGTTTTGCTCAATAATTATTTATTGTAAATTAATCAAGACTGGATTCTGGCCTTGAGTTCATTAGGGCTTTTTCCCAGTGGTCTACAGCATCTACACATTCCTAGAGCCCCATCACAACAAATGATAAACCTGACCACTTCCTCATAGGCCATTGCTCCTCCTTTCATTGTTGGTCAAATGACAATTAGCAATGAAGCACTTCTTATAACAGGGCAGTCTCCAGGTGCTTTGAGAGGAGCTATGCATTCAGCCTAGTCTGTGTTTTCAAGAAACTTAAAATGCAATTTGGAAAGCCAACCCATCAGAATAAAAGCAACAGGACAATGCAGAATATAAGAGTTTGGAGCCAAACAATGATAGAAATAGTAAGTCTTAACATGTAAGGAAGGGAAGCTGCTGGCTGAGCTTATTAGAGAAGAATTTGTGGAAGAGGCCTGAGCTTGACCCTAGAGAATAGCAAGGATGAGGTGGGTGGAGAATTGAAGAGAGCACTCAAACTCAGTTATCAGTTCAAGAAATATTCACTGGGGATCTGTTTCATGATCGTTGGTGTGGTAATCAAGATGGTGTAAGACAAAGAGGCTAGGCACCAGACCCTGCCTCTGAAGAGCTCACATGAACACATACCAGAGTACAGGTATTCAGCACCTATACAAATAGCTGTTGGGAGACATGGCAGGCTTCATGGAAGAGGTAGCTTTTAAGATATACTTAAAAGTATATAAAGGAATTGAACAGAAGGAATTGGAGAAAATGATTTTCCAAGGCAAGGAGGTGCTCTTCTAAAGAAGAGCAAGTGATCTAATTTGACATCACGTAAAAAGACTAAAGGGCCTTATCACAAATCTAGAAAAGTTTAAATCATATTTTAGAGAATTCTGAATGTGAGTTAATATATTTTCTGTTTACTTTAATAGTCACTGGGGAGTCATCAGAGTTGTGATTTAGAAGGAAAATTCTGGTAGCAGCCTATAGGCTAATCAGGAACAAAAAGGGTAAGGAAAAAACAACTCATACAGGAGTCCAAATGAGAAGAAGTGAGGTATAATCCAGGCATAGCCTCCCCTGGAACTGTAAGCACCTTTTCCCTCCACTCTGAAGATTCTGCTTACTGAAAGGGCATCGTGAGAATCTTCTACTTCAGAGACAAAAAAAAAAGTCTACTCCTTATGATGTCTGAGAATGAATTCTTTCAAACAGACTAATGGGGATAAAACTATAGTGCATTAAATGATTTCTACCTTAACTTCCATTGGCAATTATACTAATATAATTAATGTGTATTAAATTATATTAAACATAATACATTTATATATTAACTGCATCCCTAATATAGTTCTACATTGGTATGTTACTTTATATATCAAATATGCATCTCCAAAAAAGAAAATATTCCAATTTTTAATGATTCAGGCAGGAAAATGAACGAAGTCCCTCAACGCCTCACAGACAAATTCCCCACATATTCCTACAACCCTGTCTTTGTTCACATGTTCCTCCAAGGAGGGAGGAAAACATTGAAGAAACAGGATAATTGACTTGCCTTTAATTCTATTATATGTCTCCAACATATACAAACTGACTCAAAACCCTGTGTTTATCCAATTGGACCACATTTTTATTGATGCAAATATAGAGGCACTGGGAAGCGTTTGGAAGCAAGACCCATCTTACTTTATAACTTGGGGAATATGTGGCAGAGGCAGAATTTATTTCAATACCAAGGAAATATGTCATGACTGTTGAGGAAAGACAGGTTTGACAGAATGTAAGCATTCATGTTAATTTTTATTAAGCCCCATCTTTCAAAGTGTTTTTCTAATGTTATTGCCTTTTATATTCAGGACAATGTCCTGTGAGAGGAGAGCGTCATTCCCCATTATATGGAATAAGAAAATGAAGGCAATGACAGTCCATCATCTCACAACTAGCTAAATTAGAATGCAGGCCTCCAATTTCTAGTTAAGTACTCCTCAATTCAACTTTATTGGCTCCTCATTCAATACTTACTCCGATCTTCTGCTCTCTTCTTTGAGCCAAATCTGTCTGCACCTTTGAGTCTAACTGCCTTTGGCATCATTGACTAATGTCTTCTGAGAATAGAAAGGAACTTAGAGCATATTTTAAAAAATACTCAAAGGGTTCAATGGATGTTAACTTGTGCTTATAAAATAACATCTTGATATGAGTTAATTGTGAATTAATGAAAAACATGTGAATTCTAATACATTCAAATAAAACTCATTGGTTCCAAAAAACAAAGGAAAATCTGTTTAGCGGAAAACATTCTGTCAGCTTCCAGATATTTAAGCAATAAATCAGGACAGTCCATTAACCCAACACATGCTGGATTGACCCATCTTTGTTAGTGTAAAGAGGAAATTTCCAATACTGCTAAACAACCAATCCCTGAAAACCAGCTGAACATTTGGAAACTGTATTGTACTGCAAAGAAGTCCAGGGAATGCCAAATTTCTCAGAAAACAGTACCTGACTGACCTGGGAAATGCACTCATAAAGACAGTAACTCTGAGATTTATCATAGTAGTCCATTTTCTAGTCTGCAGCAGTTTGTGGTAAACAATAGAACTAAATTGGTTTCAGTTTTTTTGAAAGGCCTGATCCTCTCCAAGGAAGTTCCTGTAGCTTGAACTCATATGAGTCCAAAATTTAAACCCAGATTCAGCCCAGATGTCACCAAAGATGATAATCAGCTCCCATTGGACATTAAGGAGTCTCACTCCCAGAGACAACCTCATCACAGCCTCTCAAATAGATTACGGCATCCAAGGCTTAGTGATTCCTAGAATACGGCCTAGACTATTGAGTGATTTGCAATGCTGGAAACTGACCAATATCATCCTTTTTGACTTTGAAGTTAAGCCAAAGGAATGTAGACTTCATATGGTAAGAAAAAGTGTCATGGACATTTTTGTGAAAGGAAATAATATCCAGAAGGTAACATTTAAGAAAGATTTTTATGCAAGTTTGCTAACTGTTATGAAGGAGAGTTTGGAGTTAGGAAGGACACCTGGGTTAAGACCTGTTTTCATTTAAGTGGCAGAGACTCAACACAAACTAACTTCAGTAAAAATTAAACTTACTGATGTCTACTGGAGTAAGCTCAGGAGTGAAGAAATTGCTGTAGAGACCAAGGCAGCAAGGGTCCCTTGGCCCCTGGATTCTCTCCATTTGTCCCTCATATCTGCTCATCTCTGCTGCTCCATGTGTTGCTTCACTCTCTCTTTCTGGAAGTTGGCCTGCTCCACTGGGCAGGAGACATAGTTGTTAGAAGCCCTGGCTTCACGCCACCCCCAGGAGCTGCAGGGTAGGATTCTCATTGGCGCTGCTTGTCTCACATGCTCAATCTTCGGTTGTGGTCACGCTGCAGGGACGGGATGAGGTAAGTGGCCACACCTGACTCACACTCACATATACACTTCTGTAATCAGAGAAGTTGGGCCTGTTTTAGAGAAAGGAAGTAGAAGAGCTTGCAAGGCAGATAATTATAATTATTACTGTCGCTTCACAACTTTCTACAGTGGGCCAAGAGGCTGAGGAGGTTTTTCAGGCATGTGCCCACTCTAGAGGGACAGTTGTGGAAATGGTCTGCTCTCTGTGTCACCAATCCAAAAAGCACCCATTCTCTAAAGCCACACCTTACTTTCCCTCCTCACTCTGGTCACATTTCCTTTGCTCCGCCCTAAACACCTATAAAATTCTTAGTCTGTTTTATCTAGTTTTAATTTAGTCTGTTTTAATTTAGCATGAAAATCGTTTTCTATGATGATTTCTATCATTTTAATGGGTGTTTATTTTAGCTTTTAAATCCACATTAAATTCTTTAACTCTCTTATGTTCCTCCTACAACATAAGCAGCTGATTAAGTGATTATCCTCTATTTAAACATATACACCAGGGAAATTTTCCCTATGAAAAGCCATAAGGATTTTCAGGTAATTCCAAAGTGCTTTTTATAAAAATTAATTATGACCCTAAGTAAGCTGTAGTCCTTAACATATTTAAATATGTTTGTTTAGAGTATATAGGCTAGGATGACTTTACAGTACACTAAATTGATTTTTTCCTAAATGATACTCAGTTGATTTGGATTGAATTGATCATTTTACCCACAATATTGTTCACTTGATTTGGGTTATTAGCCTGTCTCCTACCTATTTCTGCATATTGATTACCCATGCAATCAACATGCTTTGGTCATGAAGCTGGCTGAAACTGTGGATCACCTATTCTTTGATTTAATGACTTCTCTTATATTTACCTGTCCTGAGTGAGTATAGGGAATCAATTTTATTGCCCAGGGTCCCTGGAACCAATATAGAACTAATAACATAGAAATGATGATATTTGCTTTGTGAGTACTTCAAAGTGACTATAACTTTAGTAAACTGATATCAGCATCTTGATTTATCTATAGTAATCAGAAGAAAGAAGAGTTTGGATGAAACTATATCCTATGAAATGCCCCATCACATCGCATTTAGTGGGAAACGTGAATTTGTACCAAGATGCTAATGAGTCACAGTTTACCTAGCACACTCAGCAAGATTAGCACTCCACCACTTAGATCTACTCACAAGAGTTTGGATTCTGGGATAATGTCCCTGTAATAATACCTGAGGCAGGACAATCTGTAAATGCCCCTCAGGCTCTGACAGTTTTACTCAACAGTATTATCATCAAACCACTCTCCATTCCCTCAGAACTTTGTGCCTACTACCTTTCATTCATTTTTTACATTTATCTGACAAGTATTTATTGAACATCTACTATGTACCTAAGCATAGGTTAAGTTGGCATTTACTTTTTCAACATTGATAAGTGTTTGTTAGAAGAAAGGAAAGAAACAACTAGAAAAAGAAGGAAAAGGAGACAGTAAGTGGACATTTCTTTACTTTTCCCAAAATTGTATCTTGTGCTATCTTGTGAAACTTAATACTGTCCCTGCCTCTGTGTTATCCACTGCTGACCCAAATTAGCTGGGTTTTCACATCCCATCTAAATTTTTTTTTTTTAATTTTTCATCACTCCATCTAAAGAGACTGAGGATTGCAAATAAATAAAATGTTACAGTGAAGCTCCCCAATCACCAGCTTTCACTAACATAACACTGGCCATTGGTTCCCGTCTGACAGAGATGGCTCAGCACAGCTCTTTCACTAACCTGGAAATAACGGACTCCCATGTATTATGCAATTAATTTTTTGGACTTTCTTATGGTGTTAAGGTAGGATTTTACTATTCCTCATAAATAAAAGGACAGATCTAGCCTCATCGCTAAATAAACAATATAAGTACACATCTCCTCCCTGGATTGATTAAATATGGCTTAATGGCTTTGGATAGCAGAGTTGCCTTCTAACATTAGAACAATGTCTTAGTTTACCTAGACTGCTATAACAAATACAGATTAATTGGTTTAAACAGAAGAAATGTATTGTCTCACAGTTCTGGAGGCTAGAAGTCCAAAATAAATGTCAGCAAGTCTTCCTCTAAAAGGAGAGAATCTGTTCCATGTCTCTCCCCTGGCTTCTGGTGAGTGGCCAGCAATCCATGTGTTCCTTGGATTTTGACAGCATAACTGGATATCTACCTGTCACATGGCAGTCTATTTCTCAGTCTCTTTCTCTTTTTCTGTATCCAAATTTCCACACCTAATGAGTACACCAGTCATATTGGGTTAGGGCCCACCCTTATCCAGTCTGACCTTATCTTAACTAATAACATCTTCAAAGATCCTATTTCCAGATTGGTTCACATTCACAGGATTAATGGTTGGGACTTGAACATGTCTCTTGGGGGGACACAATTCAATCCATAACAAACAACATGTATGCTGGATAAATCCTTGGGTTTCTGAACTGAAAAAAATCACTCTCCTTAAATAATCTCCAATTCTTTCACCCAGTAAAACAACCAAAGAGTGGTAGGACATGACTAGGAACATCATCTAAAATGCGAATTGCTGTACCCCACCCTGGACCAGAAATTCTGAGAGTCTGTTTTAACATGCCTTCCAGGTGACACTGAAGCACACTAAAATTCAAAAACCACTGCTTACTCTATTCATTATGATACCAGCATGTTCAAGCAAATGAATGTGAAAAATATGGAGAAATGTCTTCTTTCCAAAAAAAGGAGGAAAGACTTTTCCCAGGAACGGTGAAGTATCTGATTAGTCAGGGTATACCCAAAATGACTACCTGAACATGCCTTATGAATGGAACCTTAGTCAAAATATAAAGTTTTGATATTTTGCTCATCATGGGTTAATTGGATTAATTTTTATTTTAGAACAGTAAAGATAAAATATCGGTTTCTAGAATAAAAATTTAAAACAAAACAACTTTAGGACTCCACAACACAGTGAGCCCTAATGTAAACTATAGACTACAGTTTAATGGTATAATTATAATAATATTCTCTCATCAATTGTAACAAAGGTACCACACTAGTGCAAAATGTTAAAAATGAGGGTGGATATACGGGGACTGTATTTTCTTCATGATCTTTCTGTAAACCTATAACTTCTCTAATAAAAGGAAAAAAGAAAAAAGTTATCTATCTTGATTACTGAGATTTTGGGCACCCCTTAAATTTTGTGCCTGAACTGAGCGCCTCACTAGCCTCACCTAGTGCTAGCCCTGCCATAGATTTTAATTCCATAATTGAAAGAAGGATCTTAGGAAAATAATATATCTCATTTAAATATAAGAATTTCCTAATTATGTTGCTAAGACAAAATTTTTTTGGCAAATGGGAGAGTATACCTAGGGTCAGGTCCAGCTATGGATGGGTTTCTCCAAGGCAAATGGCCAGAATCAGTTTCTCACCCAGTATAACAGGAAACACCAATTCCCAAGGGATTTGTGTACTAACTTGTGGGAAACAGGAGATCCATCCAAGAAGCCAGGAGGGAATTTTTGAGGTTTGGCCAACTAAAGAGGCCAGAGGTAGGTTCATAAACATACAAACCAAGATATAGGGCCAGTAATCTACTAGGATAATGAGAGCTAACCCAGGGCAGTTAAAAGAAATTACAACATTTTCCAGTGTCTGCAGTTTGTTCTTCTGAGCCTGTTGAGAGTGAAGGAGGTGGTTAGCTTACCTTGAAGGGTTTAAAAATCCAGCAGGGAATGAAAAAATGGTATTTCATGCATTTGAAGCCAGAATGGACCTGCTCTGTGGCCCATGACACAGGTGACTAAGGGCCAACTCCACTGATCTACTGGGCTCTCCCACCTCTGGTATAGAGGTGTTTTCCACCTCAAGATATTTTTCAGCTGAAGCAGGCTCCCCTTTTCACCCCCTCCCCTAAAAAGAGAGAGGTTTTGGTCCATGTGAGTTGGCTGCTTTCTTCCTGATGGCCTTCTGGGGCTGGCTGCAGGTGTTTCTTGGTCCTGGGCTCCTCTGTCACATGGCAATACACATGGCAGCCTCTCCTGGCCTCTCTGTTCTCTTTTGGGTTCTGTTGAATTTCAGCTTCTTGCTTTCCATGGCTTTTCATTCTGCTTATCAAGGAATACAATAATAGGATTAAGACCCATCCTGACTGAATTGGGCTACACCTTTACTGAAATAACACCATCACAAGGTCCTACTTACAATGGGTTCATATCCACAGGAAAGGATTAGGTTTAAGAACATGTTTTTCTGGGGTGCATACATCTCCAGAACCACCACAGCTAGCTTTTAGGTTAAAGTACACTGAATATAGCCTTAAGGTCTTTTTTCTGGAGTCTAAGACCCTCTCTAATCTGAACCCATCTTCCCTTTACACCTTATCTTCTATGGCTTCTCAATGTCTCCCTCTTCCATTCAGTAGCATTTCCATTCTCATTTCTACTTGTACCTTTATTCACACTGCTCTCTCCATACAGAAAGAATTCCCTTTTCCTGTATACTATCAAAACCTCAACTTTCAAAACACAATTCAAATAAATACAATAAATAATTTTTTCTTATTTTTAATCATCTGAGAAGATAATCAACTTCTAAAGCAAAACTGTGCCAATGTATTCTAGGGTTTATAATCCATAATATATATTTATATAGAGAGAAGGAGAAGCAAAATGCATAACATCAATAGCACAATAGCACTTGATTAATGAAAAAGAAGGCAGGAAATGAAGGGGGAAGCATTTAAGATCAGATGGAAAAAAAAAAAAAAACAGAAAAAAAAAGATCAGATGGAACAAGTTGAAAGCAATTAGCAGGATGGTAGATTTAAATCCAACTGTATAAATAAGTACATTAAATGTAGTCTAAACATTCAATCAAAAGGCAGAAATAATCAGACTGGGGAATAAAAGTAAGTTCTGACTAAATGCTGCTTACAAAACCCACTTTAATTGTAAAGACTCAGACAGGTTAAAAGTAAAAGTATGGAAATTATATACCATACAAACTCTAACTAAAAGAAAGCTGGAGTGGCTATATTAATATCAGACACAATATAGACTTCAGAATCGTTTTACATAAAGATAGAGTGTTAAAATCACCAAGAATATATTGCAATCATAAATTGAATGTCCCCCATAACAAAGCTACAAAAAACATGGAGCAGAAACTGATAAAAAATGAAAAGAGAAAGAGGCAATTACAATTACAATTGGAAACTTCACCACTCTTCTTTTATAATTTATAGAACAGGCAGACAGAAAATCAGTAAGGATATAGAATAATTGAACAACACTATTAAGCAAATTGACCAAATTGACATTTAAGGAACTCTCCACCCAACAACAGCAGAATATACACTCTTTTCAAGTGCACATGGAACATTCACTAGCATAGACCATATTCTGGTCCATAAAATATATCTCAAATAATTTATAAGAATTCAAAAATTGTGCAACGAATGTTTGATCATACAATGAAATTAAACTGGAAATCAATAACACAAAGATATCTAGAAAATCGCTAAGTATTTGGACATTAAACCATACGTTTATATATAACTCAAGGGCCAAAGGAAAGTAACAAGGGAAATTAGAAAGTATTTTCAATAAATGAAAATAAAAACACAACATACCAAAAATTGAAGGACACAGCTAAAGAAGCACTTACAGAAAAATTTATAACATTAAATGCTAGAAAACAATAATGATCTTGACTCAATACCCTAAGTTTCTACCTTAAACTGAAAAAAAAAAAAACAGCAAATCAAGCACAAAGCAAGCAACAGGGGAGGAAAGGTGAAATAATAAAGATGAGAGAAGAAATCAATGAAATTTTAAAAAAGAAAAACATGAAAGAAATTCAATGAAACCGAAAACTTGTTTTTTGGATCAATATAATTGATAAACCTCTAGCCCAAATCAGATCTAATCCACATCAATCTTGTCATCTATTTTGCTGATTTCATACAAGTATATATTTTTCTTATTACCTAGAATGTAAACTCCTAGGATGCAGAGACTAAAGTACAACTTCTGTATAGCTTAAATATTATGCTTCATACATTGGATGAACTTTAAAAACCTTGTAGGAAAAATAGAGGATGAGTAGGAAGGGGAAGAGTAAGAGACAGAAGGCAGGCTTTTAATTCAAAGAAGCAAATTATATTTCTTGTTCCCTTTCTTTATCTCTCTGTATATGTTCATTTGTGTCTGAATATGTGTATTTATAGAGATCTATCAATCTTGATGAATATAAATATATTTATGGGTTTTTGTTTACATGTGTATGTTTGTGTATGGTAAAAGGCATGATACAATTTATGAAAAGTTCTTAAAGCAATATGAGTTATTTTTCATGGATACATATATATTAAATTAGACTATAGAAGGCTATACATTAATCATAATATGGGATGCCAAAGGAGATGAGGCAAAGAATGATAATAAATTAAATAAATAAATAAATAAATAAATAAATAAATAAGGGCCATGCCTATACCAATTATGATACTTTGCTGCTCAGGAGTATGATTTATCAACTTTCCAACCCTGTGTAGAAATATAGCAACAGATAGAGAGAGGGGAGAAAATAGAGTAGGAGAAGGAGGAAGAGAAAAAGAGCAGTAGGAGGAAGTTTGAATAGGATTATGCTTGGATTGGCTTTCTCCATTGCAATGCACCGTAATTCAGTAGTTAGACAGTAATAATAATAATAATAATAGCTAATATTTAACGAGAGAGGAAGATCTGAGAAATGAGAGCAGAAGCAAGTGACATAACAATGAAAATGTTATACAAGTTAAAAAAACACCATAAAATTGTATGTATTACTATTTTTAAAATATGTATTATGTGAACAAGAATTGGAAGATATTACAATGGATGACATTTGTATTACTTTCCTAGGACTGCCATAACAAAGTATCACAAACTGGGTGGCTTAAAACAAAAGAAATTATTGTGTCACAGCTCTGGAGGCTAGAAGTCCAAAATCAAGGTGTTGCCAGGCCCATGCTCCAAATGAACCCTGTAGGGAGAATCCTTCCTTGCCTCTTCTAGTTTGTGGTGCTTGCCTACAATCCTCGGCGTTCCTTGGTTTGCAGCCGCAGCACTTCAGTCTCTGCTTCCTTTGTCAGGTGCCCTTCTTCCCTCATGCCTGCATGTGACTATGTCCAAATTTCCTCTCCTCATAAGGACCCCAGACCTATTGGATTACAGCCCACCTAATCCAGTTTGTTCTCATCTTAACTAATCCCATATTCAAAGACCCTTTTTCCAAATAAGGTCATTTTCAATGGACCGGGGTTAGTTCATGAACATGTCTTTTTGGGGGATACAATATAACCTTTAACAGCATTGGTGAATTTTTTTCTTTTTCTTAGTATTAACTTTGCTGTTAATGTACTGTCTTTTTAAGTTATGGTGACTCAAGGATGCAGGAAAGTTGTGTATGCCAGGGGATGCTCTGATTCAGTTCTATTGTTCTTCCTTGTTCCTATAATCATATCCTGTGGAACCTAGTGGTGCCCAGGAGGCTGCTCACATTGTGTGTTGTGTAAATCGACTATAGATATGTTCTCACCCAGCTTGTCAGGTGTCACATTATTTCAGCAAATCTACTTGATGTGCATACATTCTAAAAAGCCTGGTAAACTGTCTGGGGAAGACACATCCATAACTTTGAAATATTTTATTCTAAATTAGGAAATAGGGGATGGATGTGGCTCAAACAGTTGGGCGTCCATCTCCCATATGGAGGGACTGGGTTCGATCCCCGGGACCTCCCGGTAAATAAATTAATTAATTAAAAAATAATAATAATAAATTAGGAAATACAATATATCAAGCCATTTGAAATTTCAAAGACACATTATATAATCAATAGTATGGCCAGCTTAGATAAGAAAATTGGTATTAAGGAAAATTTCTAGCCAAAGCATAGGGCAAAGACAAAATAAGACAACTCAGATAGAATGCCTGCTGGATTTTAATCACTAGATTACATACTAAAATGTTGCTGGCAATGGAACAGCTTAGGAAAAATAAGTAAATATGCAGAATGTGAACAATTAAGAAAATGTCAAGAACAAGGGCCAACCCTTGTAAAGAATAAATAATGGGTGAAGCATTTATTTCTTCAGCACCCAAGGGAAAAATTAATAAAAATGGAAGAAATAGAAAGGAACTTGCTCAAAAGTGGCTTGGCAGGCTGAAAGAACAGCAGGATTTAATTCAGTTTTCCCAAGAAAAGAGAAGGAAAGTTTGGAGCTAACCCAACATATCTGTCCTCCAGATTAATTCAGCCTTCATACATCCATTCATCCATCCATCAGCAAACCTCTATCGAGTGACCACCAAATACAGGCAATGTGCTAGGCTTTCCAATGCCTCTCTGCTTCTTGCCCTCTCTCCTTCCCCTCATTTTTACACACTAATTCTTCACTGAGGGAAAGTGGTGCATACCACACTATTCAATTATTAGAGCACCTAGAATAATCTGAAGAAATAGAGCCTAGAGCCCAATTTCTTATGCATACATTGCAACTAATCCTACTTCTTAGCAGAAGAACAAGTCTTAAGAGTTTAACTTTACTTTTCACCTAGTCCTGGATAAGGCATTAAGGTATAAAGGAGACATATGGAAGCCCAGTGCCTGCTATTGAAATGCTTCCAATCTACAGTTTAAACAATTAAAGAACAATACAAGATTATTTATAACTCAAAAATGACAGCCTAGGAAAAGGAATTTTAGGAAATATTTGCCTATCTTTCCTAGCTTGTTTGACAATTTCAAACATTAAAAAGAGAAATCCCAGACTGCGTTGTGGTTACCAATGCCATACATCAAAAGCAATTGTTAGGAATTATCATCTATCATTCTCTAGTATTTATATAATGTCTCCTGGGTTATGGGACACACCTAAGTCAGATGTCTTCTTTCTATGTGATGGGACTAGGATGTCTATAGGTCTTGCTATTTCAGACAAATGAGTAGTATGAGAAAAGAATACTGATGAACTTGCAGTATCCTACCCCTTTCTGAAAAGAGTGTTTCATTCTGGCAGTTTCAGAGTATAAGGAGAGCTGCCTCCCAATGTCCATGCATTAAACCCTAGATAACTGCCTTCCTACACCCATGGCATGCCTTGAACTTTGAGCATACACCCACATTATCAAACCAGCACAAATCTGGTGAGGAGACTCTATCCTGTTTCAAAGACTTGGGAGGCAGCCAGTGAATTCCTGATACCTCAGATAAAAGAAATCCCTTTGGTACGCCAGTCTTTTTGTGCCAAGCTAGATGCGAAATGAAACAAAAATTGCCTTATTTCATGCAAAAGTTCACCCAGCTGACCCAAACCTTTACTGCAATTTGATAAGCCATATTATGATAGAACTACACGTAGAGAGAAGAATCATATTGTGATTTGAAAGAATGCATACCTAGAGCCAAACCTTGAAGTAACAGCTACAGTTGACTTCAGGAGGATTAACTTAAAGTACACAGGGAAAGGTCTGCTGATTGCATATGTTTGGGATTCCCTGAAACCCAGCCCCACTATACAATCAAAATGACTTAATTCTCAGATGAGGCCTGTGAAGAGAGAAACTCCGGACTCAGTGCTCTGAAGATAAGATCATATAACAATGAATACAAAGAGTTGGAAGGACATTAGAGTTTATTCCAATCTTCTACTTAATGTATCAGATCTCTCTACAACATTCTATAAAATGGTCATCAACTTTGTTTGAACAAAGAAATGATTAACTCACAACCCAGTGTTGAAGTAACAGTAAAATCACTGGATACCTCAAATGATGTGTATCCCCTTGGTTTTTGTCTCATGTTAGTAGTAAATAATAATCTCTTTCCTCATATACGTGGAAGATTCTCTGCCCCTCATTCCAAGAATTCTAAAGTTCTCTTACCCTGCCTTTTCCCTGATGATATGAGCTAGTAAACCCTTTATTTGGTCAGCCCATACCTTCACGCCAGATAGGGGAGAAAGTTTCCACGAAGAAAAGAATATCACAAGTGTCCAATTAATACCTCTTTCCAATGCAACAGTAACTAAAGAGTCCCTCAGTGTTAAGGTAGAAACATTCATATTGATTGTATGTTGCCTTAAACATATTCTTGTCCTACATCTCTGCTCCCACAGAGAAGTCATAAAACGGGTATGATTGAAGAGTTGGAATATTCCTTAGAGTCCATCTCCACTAACCTCTGCGGAAGAGGATAGAGAGATCAAAAAGAAATAGGAAATGCTTTGAATGAAAGAAATGGAAAGAAACTTGATTATGCCAGACAAATGTGGGTCTGCTTTTGAAATGTAAGCCCAGAAAACTGGGAAGTTCTACAATTAGCAAATCAGTCACTGAAAATTGAAGCATACAATTAAGACCAATAAAGCTAACAATCAAATGCCGAGTAGGATTCTAAGCACTCCACATGTATTAACTCATTTAATCCTCAAAATAATCCTATGAGGTGGCTTCCAATATTCTCTTTTCACAGATGAGAAAACTGTGGCTTAGAGAAATTAAGTACCTGGCCCAATATATCTTCAAAGCCTGTGCTCTTTAACACTATCCCATGACCACCGTTAGGTACTGTGGTGCAGCATTAAGTTTAGGTCTGAGATCCTAACACACAGTGCAAAAAATAAAAGAATACAGTATTTGCTTTAGTATTTTAACTTTCCAACAAATTTAATAGGCTATTTCTTCAACAGAGAAAAATCTCCAAGAACAAAATCAAAAAGAATAAACCATGCAGGGCCTTATATAGAAATAGTGGCCATTATAATGGGTAGTAAACAATTGCCAGCATTTTTAATATCTCTGTTCTTGCAAAGCCTCCAACTGAGGCTGAGTAAACAGCATCTATCTGGGACTCAATAGGATATTCCTCACATCAAAAAGGCACAAAGCCTAAACAACCACTGGGTTGTACAGCACAGGGTCCTTCTGCTTCCTAAAGGAATTTTTCATGGGCTTGTCCTGCTCGGTTTACCTTAGAATGAAAGCCTGTTAGAAAAGAGCAGAGATCATGCAGGTGAATAAAAGTTTCCGTGGGCCATTTCCTGTTTGGGAGGGAGGGAAGAAGAAGAAAAAAATGTTGAGGTAACAACATATAAACTAAAACGTTTTTCTTAAATTGGACTCAGCTGTATGTGAGATAATCCCCTTCTTCCTTTCTTCCCTACCCTGTTGCAAGGCACAGAGTTCCCCCCACCCTGCCCACACGTTTTCTTTCTGTGTTCTACTTGTGTTGCTATGACCGGGGATTTCATTCTTTCACAAGTATTCGTTGACTCTCTACTACACAGGGTCCTCAACACTAGTGGAAAAATAAGCTTTTGACAACTTCTTCCCACCAAAACTACAAACCCATCTGCATCAGCTCATACCTTCTCTTTACTTTCCGTTACTTTGGAAAAAGAATTCTCCCATCAAAGCCACGTCTGTCTAGGATGGCTGTTATTTTAAAAACAGTAAATAACAAGAGTTGGCGAGGATATGGAGAAATTGGAACCCTTATACATTTTTGGTGGTCTTGTAAAATGGAGCAGCCACTGTGGAAGTCAGTTTGGCAAATCCTCAGAAAGCTGAACATAGAATTAATATATGATCCAGAAATCCCACTTCTTAAGTAGATATGTCAAAGAACTGAAAGCAGGGATACAAACAGATATTTACATCAATGTTTATAGCAGCATTTTTCACAATAGCCAAAAGGTGGAAGCAACCCAAGTGTCTATCAACAGATGAATGAATAAACAAAATGTGTTATAGACATGCAATGAAATATTGTTCAACCATAAAAGAAAAGAATGAAGTTCTGATACATACTACAACATAGATGAACCTTGAAGCCAAACACAAAAAGACAAATATTATATGATCTTGCTTATATGAAATACATAGAATAAGCAAATCCATAGAGACATATAGATTACAAGTTACCAAAGACCAGGAGGTATAAGGAAAGGGGAGTTTATTGCTTTATAAGTGCAGGGTTTCTGTTTGAGGTGATGAAAGGTTTGGGTAATGGATATTGGTGAGGGTAGCACAATATCGTGAATGTTAATACTGCTAAATTGTACATTTGAAAGTAGTTAAAATGAGAAATTTTGAATTGTCTATATATTACTACAATAAAAAGGTTTTTTTAAGTGGAGAAATAAAGACTTTCCCAGATTAACAAAAATTAAGGCAATTTGTCACCAGTAGACCTCCACTGCAAGAAATGTTAAAAAGAATTTCTTTAAAGAGAAGAAAATGATAAAGGTCAGAAACTCAGATCTTTATAAAAATGGAAAAAATTTGAGAAGGAAGAAAGAATGGTAAGGTAGTAAATTTTTTAAATATATTTTTTATTTATTTTTAAAAGATACTTAGATTACATAAAATGTTACATATAACATAGGGATTCCATATGCCTCACTCCGCACACCTCCCACTTTTCCCCACATTAACAACTTCTTTCATTAGTATGGTACCTTCATTGCAATTGATGAACACATTTTGGAGCATTGCCACTAAGCATGGATTATAGTTTACATTGTCGTTTACACTCTCTCCCACTCAGTTCTGTAGGTTATGGCAAGATAAATAGTGGCCTGTATCTGTCATTGCAATGTCACTCAGGTCAATTCCAAGTCTGGAAAATGTCCCCATATTGCACCTCTTTTTCCCTCTCCCTGACACATCCAGTGGCCACGGTCTCCACATCAATGATATAATTCCTTCCATTGCTAGAATCACAAGAAGTCTTTAGTAGAATACCAGTAAGTCTACTCTAGTCCATATTTTATTCTCCAATACTGAGGATTCTGGGATGGTGATGCCCACTTCACCTCTAATTGAGAGGGGGCTTCAATCCCATATGGCTGATGGATGGGACTCTTGCTTGCAGTTGTAGACTTTCTCAGTTCCTTGGTGTGGTGGTCGTCCATCCTCACCTCCTTGTTAGTTGTCCTGGATGAGTCCAATGAACTGGAGAGTAGGTGTAGCAATTCTGCTGAGGCTCAGGGACCAGGTGGCACATGGACAGCCCAGAGATTCAAGTCTCTTGGATGTACACCTACCAACTCCAGCACCAAGTATAGGTTCAAATAAAAGGGACAGAAGAGGCATGTGTAGAGAAGTCACATCTGAGTCCAACTCTGCCACACTTGGGAGCACAAACTCCAAAGTAGGGCCCACTGGCAAGGCACCAAACTCCAGAGCTATCTGCCATGACCATTGAACCTGGGTGTCTCCAGAGCCTTCAGGTAGATACTATTTGGGGTAGTATCTACCTTGGCCATCTATGAGATCCTGCTGAGATGTGCATAATCCTTACCTCTCTGATGACCTCCCGATTCACTTTGAAGACTCTTAGCCATATGCACTTATTTGTCTTTACCTTCTCCCTCTTTTATTCAAGGTCTTTTCTAGTTGTATCACCAGTTGGTGCTTGGTAGTAATCCCTCAGTGCCAAGGAGGCTCATCCCCGGGAGTCATGTCGCTCACTGGGGGGAAGGTAATGCATTTATATGTTGAGTTTGGCTTAGAGAAAGGCCACACTTGAGCAACAAAGAGGCTCTCAGGAGGTAACTCTTAGGCACTCTACAACACTAGGCTAAGTTGTAAATTCAAGAGCAAAAGGTTCATAAGCATAGTCATCAATATCAAGGGTGCATCAATTGACCATGTTTCTTCACTAGTCATTGCCCCTGTATTTGGGGGATTGTTGCTGTGCCATTAGAGAATGTGGCAGAGCTCCCCAGGATGGGAATTCAATAATCTTCCGGTTGTTGTGTGATTCACTACCCACTGTGGCAATGCCCTATGAACATTTGAATATATTTATATACTTTATATGTATGTCCAAGTGAACTCCCTCCCATGTACCAACCATTAATGACACCCCACCCCATTGATCCTCCCCTGCCATAGTTGTAACCCTTCTGTGATCCAAAACTTCTTCAAAAATGAAGCCAAGAATATTGCCAAAATCAATTAATAAGAAAATGAAATAATAATGATAGATTTAAACATAAGAAATAAAATGCATAATAATTTAAATAAATAAAAACTAAAATAAAGTAAAAAATTGGAGTATTTAAAAATGAAAAATATTTTAAAAAATAAAATAAAATATAAAAAAAAATTTTTTTTGGATGTTTTCCCTTTCAGCACTGTAATATCAGTTGTCCTGTATGTACAGTGGCATTTTCTTCCATCTCTTCCCCAGTGTCTTATTTTTTTTTAATATTGTCTTCAAATAAGTTTTAGGTCACAGTAAAGCTACATACAGAATATTGGGGACTCCCATATATCCAACATCCTCCCCCATTTCCCCCTTCCCTAGTAATAATCTTTTTACATGTGGATGGTACATTTTTTACAACTGATGTGTAAATATTGAAACATAGCTACCAATCATGGTCAATGGTTTATATTATGGTTTACATTTTAGACCATACACTTTTATAATTTTTTTATGAAATTTAACATGGCCTGTATCCATCATTGCAAGATCATGCAGAACACTTCCATTATCCCCTAAAAACCCCCTCTTCAATCTATTCTATTCCTTACTCCCCCTCCCCTTGGGGCCCCCAGCAGCCACCAGGCTTCACTCCTTCATAGATACTTGCAACAATGCTGAGGGTTGGACACACTAGTCTGTCCTCCCTTATTAGGAACTGCCCATGCTCTCTGGAGACACCCTCCCCTCTGTTTGAGAACATACCTTGCCTCCCCAGCATGGGAGTCTAACCCCTTCCCACTCATTATGTGGGTCACCCCCCACTGATACAGCACACTATGACAAAATGATCACTCGCACATTCTCTAGAGGACTGTCCCAGGTGCGCCCTGTACCAAGTTCCACCTCAGTCAGCACTCTAAACCAGTAACCCTTCCTTGTGATATTGCCATAAGAGTTTTTTCAACATTGTAGTTTCACTCACGTACCCACCAATCCCCAGTGTTCACCAGCTCCCTCCCCCAACCTTCCCCCAGTTCCATGGACCATCAAACCCATCCTCCCCACCCTAACCCCTGCCAAGCTTGCACTGCCCAACCCAATAGTATCTCTACACCCCTGTCATATCTCTTCCCTACACAACTACTCACTTCTACATTATCATAGATTTTGCCCATATGGACATTGGCTCACAACCTTCTTCTCCCTTCCTATTTCCTGTAAACCTATCTTCCAGACTCTAGCTCTCTGAGTTGACTCAATTTGCTTAATTCGTATCAGAGGGGTCGTGTAATATTTGTCCTTCAATGCCTGGCTTGCTTCACTCAATATAAGGTCCTCAAGATTCATCCATGTTATCCCATGTGTTAGTACTGTATTCCTTCTTACAGCTGAGTAATATTCCATTGTATGTATATACCACATTTTATCTATCCATTCATCTGTTGATGGGCATTTGGGTTGATTCCAACTTTTGGCAATAGTGAATAATGCTGCTATGAACATTGGTGTGCATATATATGTTCGTGTCCTTGCTTTCAATTCTTCTGGGTATATACCCAGCAATGGAATTGCTGGGTCATATGTTAGATCTATAGTTCGTTTTTTGAGGAACCACCAAATTGTCCTCCACAATGGCTGGGCCATTCTATATTCCCACCAGCAATGGATGAGGGTTCCCATTCCTCCACATCCTCTCCAACACTGGTAGCCCTGTGTTTTTTAATGGCCGCCAGTCTAACGCATGTAAGATGGTATCTCATTGTAGTTTTAATTTGCATTTCCCTAATAGCTAGTGATGTTGAGCATCTTTTTATGTGCTTTTTAGCCATTTGTATTTCTTTGGAGAAGTGTCTGTTCAAATCGCTTGCCCATTTTTTAAATGGGTTGTTTGTCTTTTTATTTTTGAGGTGTAGGATTTCTTTATATATGCTGGATATTAGGCTCCTATCAGATATATGGTTACCAAATATTTTCTCCCATTGGGTAGGCTGTCTTTTCACTTTCTTGACAAACTCTTTTGAGGTGCAAAAGGTATTAATTTTGAGGAGGTCCCATTTATCTATTTTTTCTTTCACTGCTCATTCTTTTGGTGTGAAGTTCATGAAACCATTTCCTATTACAAGGCCCTATAGATGCTTCCCTCCATTATCTTCCAAGGTCATTACAGTCTTGGCTCTTATGTTTAGATCTTTAATGCATCTTAAGTTAATTTTTGTATAAGGTGTGAGATGGTGTTCCTCTCACATTCTTTTGGATATGTATATCCAGTTCTCCAAGCACCATTTGTTGAAGAGGCCATTCTCTCCCAGTTGAGTGGGCTGGGTGCCATGTCGAATATCAGATGACTGTATATGTGAGGATCTATATCAGAACTCTAAATTTGGTTCCATTGCTCAGTAAGTCTATTCTTGTGCCAATACCATGCAGTTTTGACCAGTGTAGCTTTGTAGTATGTTTTAAAATCTGGTAGTGTGATTCCTCTGATTACATTTTTCTTTTTCAATACATCTTTGGCTTTTCAGCGCCTCTTGCCCTTCCAAATAAATTTCATGGTTAGTTTTTCCAATTCAGTAAAAAAGTACTGTGTTGATTTTTATTTGGATTGCATTAAATCTGTATATTAGTTTGGGTAAGATAGACATCTTAATGGTATTTAGTCTTCTGACCCATGAACAAGGAATATTCTTCCATTTATTTAAATCTTCTTTGATTTCATTTAACAGTGCTGTGTAGTTTTCTGTGTATAAGTCATTTACATCTTTAGTTAAATTTATTCCTAGGTATTTGATTTTTTTAGCTACTATTGTAAATGGTATTTTTTTCTTGATTTCCTCCTCAGATTGTTTGTTATTGGTGTACAGAAACGCTACTGATTTTTGAGCTTTGATCTTATAACCTGTGTCTTTCCTGAACTCATTTATAAGTTCTAGAAGCTTTGTTGTAGATTTCTCAGGGTTTTCTATGTATACGAGCATGTCATCTGCAAATAGTGAAACTTTTACTTCTTCCTTTCTGATTTGGATGTCTTTTAAATTTTTTTCTTGCCTCAGTGCTTGAGCAAGTACTTCTAAGACAATGTTAAATAGGAGCATGAAACTGGGCACCCTTGTCTTGTTCTCAATCTTAAAGGGAACGCTTTTAGGATTTCACCATTGTATATGATGTTAGCTGTGGGTTTTTCACATACACCCTTTATCATGTTCAGAATGTTTCCTTCTATTCCTATCTTTTGCCATGTTTTTATCAGGAAAGGGTGTTGTACTTTGTTGAATGCTTTTTATGCATCTATAGAGATGATCATGTGATTTTTTTCTTTTGATCTATTTATGTGGTGTATTACATTAATTGATTTTCTTATGTTGAACCATCCTTGCATACCCAGGATGAAACCCACTTGTTCATGGTGTATAATTCATTTGATGTGTTGTTGAATACGATTAGAAAGTATTTTGTTGAGGATTTTAGCATCTAGATTCATTAGAGAGATTGGTCTGTAATTTTCCTTTCTTTTGGCATCTTTGTTTGGCTTTGGTATTAGGGTAATATTAGCATCATAGAATGAGTTAGGCATTTTTCCTTCTAACTCTATTTTTTTGGAAGAGATTAAGCAGGATTGGTGTTAGTTCTTTCCAGAATGTTTGGTAGAATTCAGCTGTGAAGCCATCCATTCCTGGTCTCTTCTTAGTTGGGAGGTTTTTTATGACTGATTCTATCTCTTTACTTGTGATTGGTCTGTTGAGTTCATCAATTTCTTCTTTTGTCAGTGAAGGCTGTTTGTGTGTTTCTAGGAATTTTTCCATTTCCTCTAAATTATCCTTCTTATTGGCATATAATTTTTCAAAGTAGCCTCTTATGATACACTTTATTTCTGTGGGGTGAGTGGTGATATCCCCAACCTCATTTCTTATTTAGTATATTTGCATCTTCTCTCTTTTTTTCTTTGTTAATCTAGCTAAGGGTTTGTTAATTATATTGATCTTCTTGAAGAACCAGCATTTGGTTTTGTTTATTTTTTCTAGTGCTTTCTTGTTTTCTATTTAATTTAGTTCTGCTCTAATATTTGTTATTTCCTTCTTTCTACTTCCTTTGGGGTTAGTTTGTTATTCTTTTTCTAATTCTTCCAGGTGTGTAGTTAGGTCTTCAATTTTAGCTCTTTCTTTTTTGATATATGCATTTATGGCTATGAATTTCCCTCTCGGTACAGCTTTTACTGCATCCCATAGGTTTTGATATGTTGTGTTGTCATTTTCATTCATTTCAAGGTAGTTACTTATTTCTTTTGAAATTTCCTCCTTGACCCACTGTTTGTCTAAGAGTGTGTTGTTTAATTTCCATATCTTTGTGCCTAATCTAGTTCTCTGGCCCTTACTGATTTCCAGCTTCATTCCATTGTGGTCAGAGAAGTTACTTTGTATAATTTCAATCTTTCTGAATTCATTGAGAATTTTCCTGTGGCCTAGCATGTGGTCTATCTTGGAGAATGATCCATGTGCACTCAAGAAGAATGTATATCCCACTGTATTTGGGTGTAGTGTTCTGTATATGTCTATTAGGTCCAGATCCTCTAATGTATTATTCAGAGTCTTTGTTTCTTTATTGATTCTCTGCCAAGATATTCTGTCTAATGGTGATAATGGTGTATTAAAGTCCCCTACTGTAATTGTAGAGGCATCTATTTCTCCACTTAGTTTTTCCAGTGTTTGCCTCATGTATTTTGAGGCACCCTGGTTAGGTTCATAAATGTTTATGACTGTTCTTTCTTCTTTTTGGCATATAATTTACTAACATATAGTGTCCCTCTTTGTCTCTTACAATAGTTTTGCATTTAAAGTCTATTTTATCTGATATTAGTATAGCTACTCCCACCCTTTTTTGATTATTGTTTGCTTGTAAGATTGTTTTCCAGCCATTCACTTTCAGCCTCCTTGAATCCCTGGCTCTAAGGTGGGCTTCTTCTAGACAGCATATAGTTGGGTCATATTTCCTTATCCATTCTGCCAATCTGTGTCTCTTGACCGGTGAGTTTAATCCATTAACATTCAGTGTTATTACTCTCAAGGAATTACTTACATTAGCCATATTTTCTTTGGGTTTATGTATGTCATATGTTGTTTTTCTCTTTTTGTCTTTTTAGTTGTTCTTACACTCTCCTCCAACTCTGTCTTTCTCCTTTTTTCCTTCTTACCTGCAGAACTCCCCCTAGTATTTCTTGAAGGGCAGGTTTCTTATTGGCATACTCTCTTAAATTCTGTTTATCTGTGAATATTTGAACTTTCCATCATTTTTGAATGCCAGTTTTGCTGGATAGAGAATTCTTGGCTGGAAGTTTTTTCTTTTACTACCTTAACTGTGTCATACCACTGCTTTCTTGCCTGCATGGTTTCAGATGAGAATCAGCACTTAATCTTATTGAGCTTCCTGTGTATGTGATGGTTCTCTTTTTTCTTAACTGCTTTCAGTATTTACTCTTTGTATTGAGCATTGGACAGTTTGACAAGTATATGTCTTGGAGTAGGTCTGTTGAGATTTATACTGTCTGGGGTGTGCTGAACTTCCTGGATATGTACATCATCTCCCTCTATAGGTTTGGGAAGTTTTCAGCCATTTTTCCTCCAACACTCCTTCTGTCCCCTTTCCCTTCTCTTCTCCCTCTGGGATGTCTATAATGCACATGTTTGTGCATTTTGTGTTGTCATTCAAATCCTTAAGTCCCTGCTGGATTTTTTCTATCTTTTTTATCTATTTGTTCTACTATCTGTTTGATTTCAGATGTACTGTCTTCCACATCACTAATTTTTATCTCTGCCTGTTCAAATCTGCTGTTATGTGCTTCCAGTGTCTTTTTGATTTCTTGGATTGTGCCATTCATCACCATCATATCCATTATCTTTTCAAGTATGTTTACAATTTCTTCAGTGTGTTCTCCCAGTGTCTTCTTAATATCCTTAATCTCTTCCTTCACTTCATTAAGTTGGTCCATGATATTTGTTTAGATGACTTTGATTAGTTGTTCAATGTACTGCATCTCTTCCTGGTTTTAGTTTGTTCATTGGACTGGGCCATGTCTTCCTGTTTCTTATCATAGTTTGTAATTTTTTGTTGCTGCCTGGTCGTCTTTTTATCTTGATGGTTTTATTCAGTTGATTAATTTCTCTCTCTACTCTAGGGTTGTATTTAGCTGCTGTTTGTGAGTGTGTGTTAAGTTTTCTCTTTGATAATTTGTTCTTCTTGTTCTAATTCCTTGCTGTTTTCTATGTTCCCTTGAAGGAAAAAGATTAGGGTCAGAGAAAGTGAAAGAGGAAAGAAAAGAAAAAGGATGATAGTAATAATAATAGTACAAGCTAGAAGAGTGACCATATATGAACTAGGAAAATGAATATTTAACTCATGTAAGCAGTGTAGAGTAATAGGAATAAAAAAGTGGAGTACTTACAATGAAATGGGAAACCGAACAGAGAAAAATATGTAGAATGAATTAAAAGGCCAGAATGATGAGGAGAGAGGGAAAGAGAAAAGAAAGGACAAAAAGAAAAAAAAGTTAATAAAAGAAAGAAAACAGAATAGATGAGATAGAAATAGAAACTAGAAAAATTGAGGACTAACCAAAGAGAGGTGAAATGTAAGAACAACAGAAAGCAGAAGATAGAAAGATGAAGGAAGGAAAAGAAACAGCCTTGGTAGACAAAAGTGATATACACAGAAATGAGGAAATCAAGGAAGAAGAAGCACAGCAAACAAGAAACAAGCCAGCAGCACCTAATTAAAAAAAAAGAAAAGAAAAGAAAAAAAGGGAGGGCGATGGGAAGAAAGAGGAAAGAGAAACAAGGGGAAAAAAAAAAAACCCAAACCAACACAAAAGCAAGCAGTCAAACAAAAACTAAGTAAGAACAGCATCCCCACTTAGGGCCCTGTGGAGCTTCTCAGGCTGCCAGTGTCATCAATCAATTACCCTGCAGCCTTCTCTCTGCAGGTTTTGAAGCAGGTTTTAGTGAGTAAATGAAGTTTTAAAAAAAAATTTTTTTAGTAACCTTTTTTTTAGGACAAATAAGGGACCCAAAAGAATCTGATACTAAAATAATGTCCATATTTCCCTGTCCTAAAGTATCACCTGGATGTTTGATACCCCGGTGGATCACTACTCTAAGAGGAGCTAGGAATCAAACTAGGAACCTCATTTATTCAAGGCAGAAACTCCTCCACTCAGCTAAACTTTCTCATTGGGTCTGTTAGCTCTTCAGAAAGCTATCGAGTCACTTTCCCTTGGGCAGGTTTGACTCTTTGCAGCTGGATAGATCCCTGCTGATTTGGAGCCTCTCTGTCACTGCCCCCTTTTTATTCTTATTGCTTTCTCTCCCAGGGCAGCAAGATGCAACAGCCTGCACCTGTGTGAGCAGATCCCCCTTCCCCTCTCCCAGTCAGGTTGAGTCCCCTTTTGAAATTCAAATGGGACCCTGGTGACTGAATTCACTGCAGAAAAATGACTCTCAACCCTCTTCCAGACAACCCCCTCCTCCCAGGGTACCCTAAGTAGGCTCTTGGAAGCTTATTAAGCACTTCCTACTGCCCACCTCCCTTAGGGGAGTTCAAATTTTGATAGTTTTCAGCACAGGACTAGTCAATTGCCTGACTCCGACCTCTTCCACACCAAGTTTATCTCTCCCAGGGCAGTTAGGTGAATCAGGCTGCCTCATCAGATTTGCCTCTCCCCTTTTCCTGGTGCCACCTCCAGCCAGCTGATATTTTCCTCAAAGCTCAAAGGAGGTCCAGGCAACCAAACCCACAGAAAGGAAACCCCTCTCTACCCTTCACCAGAACCCTTCTGCTCTTGGAGAGCATTCCTTCCTGCTGGGTGGCCAGCAGGAGTTGGGGCTCGGGGCTTCCAGTGGCTCTGCCTTGAGAGTGGAGCTTAGCTGTCCCACAGCCTCCAGCCTCCGGGGGAAGAAACCCAGGGTTTTACCTTGAGCAATATATCTCTTTGTCCTGCTCTCTCCAGATCGATGTCCTGAAGCCTCCTGCTCTGTGGGTTCCCAAAAAAGCTCACTCTAGCAGGATCCTGCCCTCACTCAGCTGTTTTTTGTGAGAGAGATGGTGAATGCACTTTTAAACCAATGCCATCTTGCCGCTCCTCAAGATAATAATTTTTTAAAAAAAATTTTAAAGCCCAGTCTGCCAAATTTGTGTTCTTAATTTCTTCTTCTTCCATCTCTCAGAAACCTGTTTCATCTGCTATCCTATATCTACCATGATCTTCAGGCTTTCCTCTCTATAGGATAATACCCTACAACATGCAAACCACTCTTTTTAATAAATGTCCTCTCTTATCTCCATTTTATTCCAGTTACCCAACTAAGTCTCATCTCCCAGCCCCACCTGAGCTTCTTAAAGAGGTATCTACACATGCTCTTTGCTTTCTTACTTCTTATTCAATCTTTAATCTACACGACTCAATAATATCACTGACTGTGATTGTTAGTTTCCACAGATGTCCCCAAACATTTCTGCTGTTCCCTGTACAAGCGTGCTGCTTCTCTTGTATCAAGTAGTGGAGGTTATTACCCCTTCCCTTGCCTCTGTACTGGGCCTGTGACAGCTTTGATCAATATAATACAGTGGAAAGGACTCTATGCAGCTTGACCTAGCAGCTTCTGCCTCCTTCTCTTGGAATGTTCCTTTGGGCTCTCCATCTCAGGACCCAATGTTATAATTTGTCATCAAGCATTAGATTTCCAATTCATACCACTTATCATAATTTGTAATTATTATTATTCTATTCTAGGATTATGGGTAATGTCTGTCTCCCACAGTATCATGTAATTGTCATATTGATCTACCTCCTGGTATTCATACTCTTAAACAACCCCCTCCCTTTGTCTATGGGCTGGACCTAGTAAATTGCTTCCAATGAATGGAATATGGGGAAAGTGATTGGGTGTCATTTTCATGACTTGTAAAAGACCATAGTCTTGTAAAATACTATGACTTCCATCTTGCTAATAGACTCTCTCAGGTTGGATACTTTGATGAAGCAAGCTGCTATATTGGAAAGGCCTAAATGTCAAGGAAATGAGGACAGTTTCCCGCCAAGAGTCATCAAGGAAGTGAATCCTGCCAACAACCCCTCGAGTGAGCTTGGAAGTGGATCTTTCCCAAATCAAGCCTTGAGTTGGCAAGAGCCCAGCTGATGCCTTGATTGCCATCTATAAGATACTTTGAAGTGTAGGACTCAGCTAAGCCATGCCCAGAATCCAGACCCACAAAATCTATGAGATAATGAATATGTGTTGTTTTAAGCCACTGAGCTTTAGGACAATTTGCTATGCAGCAATGCAATCATTGTTTCTCCTATACCAAAAATAATAACTATAAGTGTTTATATGTGTGAGTCAGTAGTCTAAGCACTTCATATGAAGTCATTCATCTAATCATCACAACAACCTTAGGAGGTAAGTACTGTTATTTTCCTAATTTTATGCATGAGGAAACAGGCCAAAAGGTCAAGTAACTGCCAAAAGTCATTCAACTAGTAAGAATTAGAGTCGATGCTTAGATTAGGTACTCAATAAATATTTTCTGAATGAATGACTAAATGAACTAATGTGTCTATGACATTGATATTCATATGAGAACAAATATTTTGGGAGCTACTAAAACATTTTCTGCATGCTACCAAACTCTATGAAATTACTCCATGCATATGTAATAGATTCTCACGATGTGCTCTCCCTTTTAGGCATAAAATATCCCTTACCTAATCTAATGCACACAGTAGATAGTATAGATTCGTGATACTATTTACAGACCAGTTAAGGAAATCATGCAGAAGAGTCTGGTCATTGGCCGCGACCTATGGTATGAGAGTAATGGCTAATATTAGTGAATCTGACCATTTTGTTCAATTTAAATTACCAGGTTCAGCTATAAATAAGAAAATTTGGCATGCCGACTAGCTGATAGGCATTTTATAGGATACCTTCTGGCTACCCATTATATGCTGTGCTATTCCTATCTAATGCCAGCTCCTTCCAGTTCCACACCTGCAAGCTGGGCTGTGTGATTCATATCGGATGATTTCTTTGCCACATAAATGTGTGGTTTCCAAATAAATAGTTTCAGAATATGGCTTGATGACAAAGGACTGAGGCCAGACTGGCCTTACATCCTTACCTTATACCTTATTAGGAGCAAAATTTAATTTTCAACGGTGATCATTTCAAAAGTTTGATTTGGAAGAAAGAGAAAAGGGTGGGACTATAATCTTCAACATTAATCCTGTTTAACCTCCTGGGATTCTGTGGGTGTTTGGGGAGTAATGTAATAACAGATATGCTGATATGTGTCCAAAAGGAATGTTTCATGAAAATGAGTCATTATGCCCCTCACTTCAAGGCTGTTTTAGTAGCTAGCAGGAAGTGGTATGCATCTCCAGAGTATAAAATTGGCCTCAAAGTCAGTGGGGCCTACAAAAATCTTGATGTAATAGAAACATTGTATTTCTCAGCTATTTGCAAGGTCACCCCACCCTACAGTAGAGGTTGAATCTACCTCTGAGAGGGTCCACATGGGATTTCTAGAATAAAATTCTTTAGATTTTGACAATTGCAATTCAGCTCTTATTACTGAAGCATTTGGAAGGGCAGTATGAAGTCACTTGACTTGGAGTTCATCCATGGGACTTTTGTTCCAGTCAGTTCACTGGGCTTTCATTTACTCTACAACAGGAATAATCTCAGACCTATTTTTTTTTTCAGGGTTAGCCTCCTTTTCATAGCTTGATGGATTTCCCAGTAGTGAAAGAACTAGTTCCTTCCGTGATCACCAAGGGGCAATATCACTCTCAGAGAATATATCAGCACCATCACCCCACTCCCAAACCAACTTGCTCAGCAATTTTTCATTACCAGTACTTCTCCTCTCTTTTCCATCCTGGTAGCTTTCTGGAAAATAAAAAATAGTTCCTCCTCTGAAAAAGTTTGAGGACACTGCCCTTAATAAATAAGCATATAGGGAAAGAATGGCAAACCCTTAAGTATAAATCGGTTTGCCTAATCTCCCACACTATAGTCCCTCCCAAGACAATAGTTTTCATCTTACTGGAGTAAGGATGGTTTAAATTAAGAATAAAGCCCTATAGTAACAGTTAACATCTATTAAACATTAATTTAATCCTCACAATAAGCCTGAAAGTAACCCCATTTTATAGATGGAGCACTCAGAAACAAAGAAGTTAAGTAATACTCCTAAAGTCATAGGGCTCCTAATTAATAGCGTGGCATTTGAACCATGGTGCCCTAGAGCAGAGATTCAGCCATACATGATTCTAACTGAAGAAAATATCAGCTTATTCTTCAGCCTGCACTTCAGGTCAGGGCTGACTTGAGGTAAAGCATAAATTAGGTCCTTGGCTTCCTTTTTCAGCCTATTTTTCACACCTCCAAAATCCCAGGCATCCAGTCTCCTCCCAAACTCCATTAAGTCTGTTTTCTAGAACAGACAAGGTATCAGTCAATAAATGTGAGTATAGCTACTACATTACATCCCATAGTATATATTTACATTTAAACCACCTTGCTCTGTTTTTCAACCTAAAAAACTTTTCAGAAAGTTGCCTTTAAAGGAATTTTGGGCATCTATGAACAAATGTGGAGGTAAGAAAGAGGCAGAAATGTGCAGGGCATGTAGAGGATTCTTCTTAAAGCAGAACGCACACCACATGGATAAATACCAGCTCCATTCCTGGGGCCTGATTTGCTGTTAAATGAGGAAGAGAAATTGCATTTAAATCTGTTTAATTCAGCTTCATGACCAACTTGGAACTCTACAGTAAACTCAGAAGCAAAATAAATAAATGGATGCTTGACACCCATGGGGACACCATCTCACTGGAGAGGCAGCATACATATAAACGTAGAACAACTCCAGGCAATATTACATAGTGTGCCGAAATAATTCATTGAGACACAACTGCTGTAGAAGATTCAGAAGCTAGAAAAATTAGTCTAGGTCTTGGTATTTTGGAAGATTTCCAGAAAGATGCCTTGGTATAAACCTGGAAGGATATGAAGAGGAAAATAAAAGGATTAGGAATAGGAGAACCAAAATCAGTGGTGCAGAAGTGAGAACAAAACTTAGGTTAAAACAAAGAATCTGTATTCCTTCCCTTCCCCCACCCTGCCTTTGCAGTTACTCCACAAACATTCCTTGAGTTTCTATTTTGTGCTAGACACTGTTCTAACCATAGGGGAATCAGATAGATAAACGCCCTCCATTCACAGAGCTTACATTCTAATAGGGGAGACAGATACATAGACAAATAGATAAATTATATAAATTCAAATAGTGATCAATACTAAGAGGGGAAAAAAATGGCTCCATGGGAAAGAAAGTTACTTGGGGTGGGAAGCCCACTTTAGTTCCTGTGGTGGGTGAAGTCTTCTCTGAAGAGGTAATATGTGGGCTGAGACCTAAATGAACATTGTTCCAAGCAGAGAAAAGGGCAAGTGCAAGGGATCTGAGTCAGAAATTTTAGGAGAAGAAGAAAGAGGAAGAGGAGGAGGAGGAGGAGGAGGAGGAGATGAAGGGGAGGGAGAGGGAGGGAGGAAAAGGAAGGGAGGGAGGAAGAAAGGGAGGAAGGAGGGAGGGAGGGAGGGAGGGAGAGAGGGAGGGAAGGAGGGAAGGAGGGAAGGAGGGAGGGAAGCAGACCAATATTCTGTGGCACAATGTATGGGGGAGTGTATGATAAATACTGTCTTCTGGTGCTCAGCATCCATTGCCACCCCTTCTAAGCCCTCTCCTTTGTCACAGGGATGGTATACAAGTACCAAGCATGGGACAGGGGGCAGAGAGGGTTTGTAATTAGATAGTAACTGAGAACAATTCTATCAACATAAAAGGAGAGAAAGTAAAATATGTGTGAGCAGATATACATCAGTTTTATCTATTCTTTTTTTAAAAAATAAGTATGAGGCAAGGTCATCAGCTGAGGAAGTTAGTGGGAGAGTAAATGTATGAAAAATGTTAATGGGGGAAGCGGGTGTGGCTCAAATGATAGAGCCCCCGTTTACCATATGGGAGGCCCCGGGTTCGCTTCCTGGGGCCTCCTTGTGAGGGCAGGCCAGCCCGCGCGGCCCGGTAGGCTGATGCAGCAAGACCTCACAACAGGAAGCGGGTGTGGCTCAAACGATAGAGCCCCCCTTTACCATGTGTGAGGCCCCGGGTTCGCTTCCTGGGGCCTCCTTGTGAGGGCAGGCCAGCCCGCGCGGCGCGGTGGGCTGATGCAGCGGGACCTCACAGCAAGGGGGAGATAAGCAGACACAGAAAAGATGCACAGCAAGTGGACACAGCAAACACAAGCAGCAAGGGGGGGATAAATAAATAAATAAATAAATCTTTAAAAAAAAAAAAATGTTTATAGGATTGTTAACAGTCTATACTGAGACTGAGATTTGAGGTTACAATTTTAAAGGTCGGCACAGTTGCCTGATTTTGTCCAACAATGCTCAGTTGTTAAGTGCAGTTCAGAGTAGGCAGATAGTTGGGTTTAATCACGGTGGGTGTTGCAGATGAATATGATTGGGGACAAGAAAACTAAAGGTTTTTGTTTTGTTTTGTTTTGTTTTGTTTTTGAGGTACTGGGGTCAGGGATTGAGCCCGGAACCTCGTATGTGGGAAGCAGGCACTCAACCACTTGAGCTACATCCTCTCCCTAAAGCTGTTTTTAAGAGATTGGTTCTAGCATTGGGCCAAGAAACCTAAGCTGCTCCTTTTCCTCCTTTGTAGACTCTGCAGCCGACAGGGCTTTATGCTCCTGCTAAGAGCAGCAGTGGCTGAGTAAAATGATGCCAAATTATGATGAGTCTTGAGTTCCCAGACTGGAAGTTAGATTTGATCTTGGAGAAGGTTGTCATTCATGACATTTTGAACAAGTAAGTGATAAAACAAAAATAGTTCAGAGAAAAAGACCAAGAGGTTTCCTCTCATCTCTTGGATAACTAGGATTTGTGAGGATTTATGCACCTGAATTTACCCTATAGAAAGCATCACTATTATTAAAAAGCTTTTTAGTAAATCAACTATATCTACTGAACAAAGTCCAGTAAAGGAAAATCAGTGAAATGTGATTCCCATATTCTAAGGACTTTTGTTACAAGCATGATGACCAAGAACAATAAATTTTCCTGGAAAGTTTCTAATTCAAGTATTCTTCCATTATTCCAAGTGATACCCTTGTACTTGTTACACCAGGTGCCTTAACTGTTGATTCAGAAAGATATTTTTACCATAACAACTAGACCAAACACACTACCATTAAAAGAACAAAGACAGCATGCAGAGTAAAACCTTGGGTATCAAAGGTCCCAGAATATGGGTGTCAGCAATTGACTTGTTAAAAATTCTACCATCTCAGAATCCTGAGGTCCTTCTTGGGAAGGACAATTGACTTGATATGTTCAGACTAACATCTGCCCTGAGAACTGATTTTTCTAAAAAGTTAAGGAAAAAAGCTATTGCTCCACCACCCAGGCTAAACCTGGGAAAGAGAGGATACAGAAGCTCATTTGGGTACACTATGGCGATGGAAGGAGAAGAACAATTCTAATTTAGTCCCTTAGATCACTTTGGAGACCCCAATATATTATTTAGGGTATGGGCCAAGTTGTTGTGGCAAAGTGTCCCTGATACACAGTTGCTCAAACAAAATAAAGGTTTATTTCTTTTTCATATACCAGTCTGGAAGGAGCCGGCTGGTCTCTTAGAGCTCAGATGGTCCAGATGGGTTCCATCATGTTGCTCTGCCATAATTGAAGGCAGGGCCTCTCACATGTTGTGGACTCAGGACTCCTTTACACTCTTAAAGATTATCAAAGACCCCAATGGTACTTTATGTGGATGATATTTACTGTATTAGAAATTTGAATATTAATATTAGAATATTAAATTGTTTATTAACTTATTTTAATATAACAATGACAAACCCATTGCATGCTAACATTGCTGACCTATTACATAAAAAATATATATTATATCTTCCCTCAAAGAAATTAGTGAAAAGAGTGGCATCATTTGACACTTTTGCAAATCTCAGCAATGTCTGGATTCTCCCATCTGTTTCCACCTTCAACCTGGTGTAGTAAGCTGTTTTAATTAAAATATGTGAAGAGAAATTAACCTCAAACAAATACGTAGTTTTATAATGACAGGAATATTTTAATAGCCTTTTCAGATAATTATGAATGTTGTTCTTTGATCCTACACCAAAACTAAGTGATGGTTTCTTAAAGATTAGTTGCAATGTGGAACTGAAACCTATCAATAAATGTTTCATTCTCTATTACATTAAAATTCATTGGTATGATGGTGATTACACAATTGAATTCATTTGTTCAAAATTCAAATTATACACCTAAAAAGGTAAATTTTACTGTATGTAAATTATACCTGAATAAATCTTGACTTTAAACAAACAAAATTTATTTTGCACTGTCAATGTATCCTTTACTCGTTCATGGTTTCATAATATCATGTATTGGTCTTTTAGAAATTACTGGTTCACTGATTTGTGCAGAATGTCCAAATGTTGACACATTTCATTACACTATAACAAAAAATCACATTCATTAATATCACCACCAATCTCATCAGAAAAGTTTGTTAACATTTGGAGACAGCCAAGTTCATGGAGGCAGATACATATTTTCCAAAATTTACATTTTCACTCCAGAGCTTAAATTTGATCATAGTTAACAAATACTGTCAGTTTTTTTCTTGAAGTGACAGTCTCATTTTTTAAGGAAATGCATGCCAACTATCTGAATAAACATAGTTTCTCAAATCATTCTTTCAAGTGAAAATCCCGTTCTGTAAGAAAAGTGAATAGTTCAGCTCGCAACTCAAACTATCACTGAATGCTTTTCCTCGAGGTAACATACCTCCACATGCATCAGAAGTGTTTATGCATACTTTCTAGATCATCACACAGAATATTAAAAAGATATGTACTCAAGGGCCATGATTTAAAGAAATTAATAATTTGTAATGCTTCTTCAGGGATATTCTTAAGTGAAACTAGCATTCTCATCTTGTTTTGTTTTGTTTTGTTTTGTTTTGTAGCAAGTGCATGGCTGTGAAAGAATGCAATGACTCAGCACTACTTGGTGTGACTACTTTTATTCATGTTAAGGCACCAGCAGCTTTATCCACCATTGCTTTTGCACCAAATAGTGAAAAGGGAAATAACGACTTAGTATCATTTTTTTTTTTTAGTATCATTATGAAAATAGTTTTGACTTCATGGACCCCCTGAAACCGCCTCAGGAATCTCCAGGGGTCCACGGAACACACTTAACTTTGAGAACTGCTGCACTAGGGTGCTATCCTCATCCGTATGGCTGAAGCTTTACAGAGGAAAGGGCAAAAGATAATATGCAGCATACACACTTTCCTTTTAAGCAAGTGGCAAAAAGTTGAACACCTCACTTCCACTCCTACTCCACTTGTGAGAACTTCATTACATGGCCTCACCTAGCTGCAGGGTAGGCTGGGAAGGGCAATCTCTAAATAGGATAGGCGGCCATAGGATTGGAAGAATGGGAGCACAGATTCAGGGGGTGGGGGAAATAAGAAGCAGTAGTCCCACCCACCCAATCAATTAATAAGCAGGTCAAGTGAAAGAGTAGTCATGCTGGGGGCTCCTAAACAATTGAGGACATAGGTACCTCTGCTTTGCTCTTTAGAAAAGGACATAACCCTGGTCAGAAGGCAGAAGGCACATGGAGATTGTGGGACAGGAGCAGAGCTGTGGCTACGACCATGGCTGCAGGGTTGTGGCAAAGGGGGTGGAGTACTAGGAAGAATGTCCTCCAAAGGAGAGGATCACTGGAGAAACACAGAGCAGGGCCAGGAGAGAAAACAGCAGGACCACCAAAGCAGCAAGACAGCAAGTCATATTGGGGCTGAATGAGCCTATGATGGTGTGCCTGGTAACCCTTTCAACTAGAAAGAACCTTGGGTTGCAGCAATATCACTATTGGGGCTGAGGCATAAATTGCCTGCTCTATTTCTCTTATTGTTACCTTATTGTGTCTCTAGGCTGGAGGGCAGAGATCATTCTGGATTGTTTTATTATGTTTTAATAGCTGTACTTGGTAAAATGTATTCATATTTGAGGGTTGAGGCCAAATGCTTTATGTGTATTCCTTTCTCATTAGACACTAAAAATAGAAGGGAAGAACCAATTCTTCAGAAAGCATGCCATTTTGCACAAAATTTATGTCAACTTAGCACACAAAGGTAAAGAAAATAGAGGTAACTGTAACTCTTGTCACCGAGAACAAATTCCTAATGACAGAGGGTGGATGTACTGGAAGCCAAAGCTAAGCCAACCTTGCAAATCTAGACAACCGGGAAATATGGGACCAAAAGGCTTTTAACTGCCAGCCTTATCTGATCTGCAGAAAAAGGTATGCAGAGACTAGAGGGAAAGGGCTGGAAGGCATTCATTTTGAAATCAGAACCAGGACAACTGAGAGATCATAGGTCCTAGGGCTTCATTCCATCAGCAGCAATCAGAGAAAATGTCAATTCCCACTAAGAATACAAAATTTTTAGTATATTAACTCAGAAAACAGCTTCTATACCTCAATAAAATAATGGAAATGAAAGAAATATAGAACCAAGGAAATGAGAAGGAAACACGTGCCAACCTCAAGGATTACTGCAGTCCCTGTGACTGGGCATAAATTTTGAATCCAAGTTTTTGGCAGGCTGGGCAAGCAGGCAAATATGGTTGTTTACATTGTTCTCATTGTAAAAAAGAAGGGCGCAAAGCTTTCGTTGGCACTAAATTCTCAAATAAATTTTTTCATGTGGGTCCTTTAGTGGGAGTCTTTCAGTTACATAATGGACTTTTTCCTCAAATCCAGTTCTGCGGTCAATGCAGATCAACACTTTTAACCCTTTCAAAACCTTTGACTTTTATTACCAACCTTCGTACAGATTTTTCAAGAACCCACAAGAACATAACAAATTCCATATGGGATGAACCAAGCATGACTTTTAAATTTTTCCAAGTGACCTGAATAAGTCTGACCTGGCAATAATCAGCAATGCTGTAGGGGACCATGCTACATTAGGCTCCAGTCAGGGATCGCTGCCTCTGAATGAGTCCAAAGGACCAGGCTTGTCACCGTGGCTCTGGGCACATCCCAGCCTTCTGCAAGAGACAGTGGATTTTAAGTTAGAGACCTTGACAGAATCCTGACTCTGCTACTCATTAACTGTAATTTGGAGCATGTCACTTAACCTGTTGGCACTGCAGTGATCTCATTTTTTATGTGAATAATAATATAGCTACCTTTCCTGAGACTCTGCTCTGTGCCATCACTATTTGCAGTGAATAGTAGAAAATACTAGGAAACATGGTAAGCCAACCAAAATGAGGACCTGAAGCAGAACAGATGTCAACTAAATATATATTTTTATATAATAAATTTGTATAAAATATACTTTCATATTGTATGTAGAGAGAGAGATACAAATAATTCTTAAAATGAAATCTTTCACTTAGAAGTGCATTTGGATTAGTAAGTAAAGGAATTGCAAAGCAATAACTTGAAAACTCGGCAAAGAACTGCTGCCTGAGGAGACTTTTCATTTCTTCCCATTGCAGAAGGGAGCCTGCAGGAGCTGCTTGATTAATGGACAGAGAGTGAGGCAGGGCTGTTCTGGTGAGGTAATTGTGCATGGCTCTTCCCAAGCCTGCATTTAGAGGTGTCAGGCTGGTAGCTTGAAACAGGCCGTGGGGGAAAGCTCTATGAAACCCAGAATTATCTTGACTCCATTAGGCAGAATAAGGAGCAATAAAGCCAGCTGATCCATTTATGATTAGGGCTTTTAGACAGTTTTCTTCAACAACTCTAGGAGCTTCCCAAAACAAATGGTTGGCTTACCCCAAAATTTATTTTAAAAAGTCAAGGTCAATTTCCTATTTTCAATTTCCTTTATAAAAACTCTTTAATCCAGGGGTTCTTAACCTTTTTTGTTCCATGGACCCCTTTGCCAGTCAGGTAAAAACCACAGACCCCTTCTCAGAATGTAGCGGCAGATAGTTTTCTTACACTCAACTAGGGTCGGGTCTAACAACTACTGGAATTTCAAAGCATGGATGAGCATAAGTGATTTTTCGAGATATGCAACAACTGTAATGTGATATGAAATGAATACTACTGTAAGTTATTGCCTACATTCATAAGTGAAGGCAATGCTAGATTTCAGTTAGAGGTCAGAGAAAAGAAAGATAATAAGTTGATTTTTTTCACTTCAAGCTCACGGACCCCCTGAAATCCCTGGGTGTCCGTGGTCCCCTGGTTAAGAACCCCTGCTTTAATCCCTAAAGGTAGAAGAAGAGAAAAAAAGTATATGTATATATGAAATCAAGTTCATACCACAGCCTAACCATATACATATCAACTGTCTAAATCACCAATAAAAAACACAAACATTCCCTAATTATCCTAATTATTCTTTCTGATCAAAGATCAAAGCTTTCATCAAAACCCAAGAACTTAAGCCAAACAGGGTGGAGCAACAGTACAAAGAACCGCAAGAAAACAAACGTCTGTCATAAAGCCTCCATGTTGCTAGCTTAGAAATTTGCAAGCTGACTGAACTCATGTAACTTTTGGGGATATATTAAATCTGACATCACTCTACTGAAATTGTAAACTTTCTAATCAATAACTTAGAGTGGTAGGAGACATTTTATTTATTTATCCTCATTTGTGCAGAACCCAAAAGTCATTGCCTATGTTTTTCCGAGATCCTTTACAAAACTTTTCTTGTGAATTCCTCTAACAGGAATAGCAACAAATTGATACCAAAAAAGGAAAATGAGAGTCATTTCTTGAAATGAAGATTTCATTTGTGACATCTGCATTCCTTCTATGGGCATACATTTCTTTCAGTTTTTAGATAGTCAAAATCCATTATTATAATATAGCATGGTGGTTAAGTATAGTCTTTGGAGACAGCTGGATCTGGGATTTTTCTTACTCTGCTACTTAGTAGCATTGTAGCTTTGCATAAGCTGCTATAGGGGAGATTTTTTTTTCATTTATATGAATGGGATAATGCCTAGCTCTCATAGTTACAGTAAAGATCAGGCAAAAGATTGAACGTGAAGTAATTAGCATAGGACAATCCCCCATAAATGTTAGCTTATTACAGCTCTCTTAATCCCTCTTAATCAAGTCACTGAACTAACTGCCTCAATGATGCCCATTGAATGCTGAGCCTGTGGACAGCACATGCCTCTCCAGTGCCCTTGCACACTTCCACTTCTAAGTGAGTGTCATCACTTCATGTCCTCAAAATTGTAGATTCCAATTATACTTACTATTGTAATTATGTACAACTATGGACTTTTTTTTATAAACCCATGAGATATGAGAGGAAAAAGACAGTTGTTTAGCATTTCTATAAACACTGTATTTGATGCTTTGGAAAAATTCATGAACAAAAAACTAGGGAAAAAAACTGTTAATATATGAGATATGGATGAGGTGATTAAGAATATTGGAGAATTTTTTTAATGCCCTGACTTATCTAGAAGATTGCTTCAACATCAGTAAATTATCTCTCCACTTAACAATGAATCACTGGAGGGGAAGCAGATGTTGCTCAAGCAATTAGGCTCCCATCTACCATATAGGAGGTCCAGGTTCAATTCCCAGGGCCTCCTGGTGAAGGCAAGCTGGCCTGCACAGAGTGCTGGCCCACGCAGGGTGCTGGCCCATGCAGTAGTGCTGGCCCATGTGGAGAGCTGGTGCAGCAAGATGATGCAACAAAAAGAGACACAGAGGAGAGACAATAAGAGATGCAGCAGACCAGGGAGCTGAGGTGGCACAAGAGACTAAGCACCTCTCTCCCACTCCAGAAGGTCCCAGGATCAGTTCCCGGTACCACCTAAAGAGAAGAAAAGCAGACACAGAAGAACACACAGCGAATGGACACAGAGAGCAGACAATGGTGTGGGGGGGTGGAAATTAATTATTATTATTATTTTTTAAATGAATCACTGGAGGGAAGCAGGTGTAGCTCAGTGGTTGAGTGCCTGCTTCACATGTACAAGGTACTGGGTTCAATGCCCGGTACCTCTTGAAAAAAAAAAAAAGAAGAGGAGGCAGTGTGTGTGTGTGTGTGTATGTGTGTGTATTGAGTAAATGAATAAGGTGAAAGGATTCGATCAACGTTTGGAGTTGGAATAGTGATGAGCAAATTTGGTATAACACTTCTGCATCCTAATTCCACGTATTTAGGCAGGCTACATAGAATCAGCCATTAAAAAATGGAGGGGGTTATGGAAAAAGACCCCAAAGGCATGAATTCGAATCAGCAGCTTCAGCACCCTTTCTAGCTCAATGATTCCTGGTTATCATAGATTTCAATATGAAGTAATGATGCATGCAAAAAGAGAGGCTTGGTGCTGTATGCAGATGAAACTCTGATTTGGGCATGGACATTCACAGGAGGCTCCATGATTTGCTAACATGAAAATAAACACCCGTAGGACTGTGACTCTTTGAGCAGGAATGAATGGCGCTAAGCAGGCCAGCTTACTGGTCTTTCTATTTCCATGCCATTACGGCAAATTTAAAGAGTTCAAAGACATCTAGAAGTTTGCTTCTGGTTTAAATGTTTGTAAATGTAGGTGGTGTTCAGCAAAGGCATTTATAATCACAATGTGAGCCAATGAGTCCCAGATTCAGTAGCAATACTTGGCAGATTTCATCTTCTTTGTACAGTCAATAAATTAAAATCTGGGGATAATCGCAATAAGTAAGGACCCACCTCTTTCTATCTTTGCCTCACTATAATCAACAGAAAGGAAAAAAGGTTTTTAAAAAGTCAAATTATTGCCATTTGGTGGAGGTTATCATCTAAGCCCATTAACCAGAGCCTCGAGGCATTGGGCAACCTGCCAACAAAATATTATGAGCTATATTGAGATCAATTTGTTAAATTTTAATGAGACTTCAAAATGTCCCAGTAAATGACTTAATCATTTTAAGAATGCATTGTTGCTTCCTTATAATTCCTCTTTCCTCTACATGAAAAAGCTAACTTTGTTTTTAAAATCATTTCCATCCCTCCTTTCATCCTCCTCAAGGCTACAATTATTCTCTGCTATTACCACCAGTCTAACCAAAGCAGCCATAAAATTGAAGATCAAATACAGTGAAAGAGCATTAAATGGCATGGCAGGATTTTCAAAGCAACTATATTCTTTGACTCCATTTACCAAAATAAATAAATAATAGTAATAAACTGCCATTTTAACACAGCTAACATATTGTGGGCCTTCCTCTTTTGGTGTGATGGTTTACTTGTGCAGGATGCCACACATTAAACACAAAACTGCATTTCAATTGATCATTAGCTTAACAAATGGGGAGACAGGATTTAAAAGTGGATTGTTCCTAGAGACTTAAATCTTTGGTCTATTCATGTGCCTGTTGAGCCGAGATTCTCGGCATAGTTGCAACACCTACTCTCCAGTTCATTGGACTCACCCATGACAACTAACAAGGAGATGATTATGGACAGCACCCATCCCAAGGAACAGAGAGTGTCTGCAACTGCAAGCAAGAGAGTTCCATCCATCTGTCCCATGGTATCTAAGCCTCCTCTCAATTAGAAGCAGAGTAGGCATCGCCATCCCCAAGTCCTCAAGATTGGGGAATGAACAATGGACTAAAGTAGACTTATTATTATTCTGTTTTAGACATATTATTCTAGTGATGGAAAAACTTCTATCATTGATATAAAGGCAGTGGCCACCAGAGGTTCTGAGGGGAGGGAGAGGGAAGAATAGGTGTAACATGGGGGTATTTTCAGGACATTGGGATTGTCCTGCATGACATTGCAATGACAGATACAGACCATTGCATATTTTGTCAAAACCTAAAACTTGTGTGGGGCAGAGTGTAAACTATATAGTCCACAGTTAGTAGCAATGCTTCAATATGTGTTCATCAATTGTAACAAATGTAGCACACTAATGAAAGATTTTGTTAATGTGGGAAAGTGTGGGAGGGGTTGGGGTGAATTATATGGGACTCCCCTATGTTTTTGATGTAACATTTATGTAATCTAAAGCTTCTTTAAAAATAAAAAATATATATTTAAAAAATAATTAAAAAATAAAAAAGGAAAAACAACAGACTATTGACAAAGTGATCTGAATCACTGAGGATACAAGTCCTTGGCTACTTTGTTCCCTATGTGCTGCCATGGCTTTACACAATACCAGACACATAATAGATGTTCAGTAATTATATTGTTTTTAAAATGATGCTTAAAGGAGATTTATTTTCCCTAACAGTTGGGAAACTGTTCAGAAAGCATAATGGAAGTATAAATAGCACAGGTTGAAGGCAGTATCAGACTTACAACTATTGGAAATGAAAACAGGGCTTTCCAGAATAGAAGGTAAGAGTGTATTGCACAGCTGATCAGTGTACACATAACAACCCCACAATACAAGAGTCAGTCCCATTCCATTTCCCAGCAGCACTATATTTCCAACCAGAGCAACATGCTTCACCAATAGAGAAGTCTGCAACTGAAGAGAAAGATTCAGCATCTTCATTGGGTATTGAATATTAAATATTTGGAATGCAGAATATCTCTATTCTATAACTCAAAAAATTTAAAGCTAGATGTTCTACTAATTCCATGGCAGCATATTAATGACTTACAAAGGTATTTTCACCAATTAAAAAAAACATTTTAAGGGGGGAGCAGATGTGGCTCAAGCAGTTGAGCACCTGCTTCCCATGATTTGGTTCC
>JAQZBX010006939.1:0-51790 GCA_029593785.1 Cabassous unicinctus | reverse complement strand
TTTCAACCTGCAGAACTCCCTTTAGTATTTCTTGAAGGGCAGGTTTCTTATTGGCATACTCTCTTAATTTCTGTTTATCTGTGAATATTTTGAACTCTCCATCATTTTTGAATGCCAGCTTTGCTGGATAGAGAATTCTTGGCTGGAAGTTTTTTTCTTTTAGTATCTTTGCTATGTCATACCACTGCCTTCTTGCCTCCATGGTTTTAGATGAGAAGTCAGCATTTAATCTTATTGAGCTTCCATTTTATGTGATGGTTCTCTTTTCTCTTGCTGCTCTCAGTATTTTCTCTTTGTCTTGAGTATTGGACAGTTTGATGAGTATATGTCTTGGAGTAGGCCTGTTGGGATTTATACTGTTTGGAGTGTGCTGTGCTTCCTGGACTTGTACATCCATCTCCCTCAATAGGGATGAGATGTTTTCAGCCATTATTTACTTCAACACTCCTTGTGGCCTCTTTCCCTTCTCTTCTCCCCTGGGGTGCCTATAATGTGTATGTTTGTGCATTTTGTGTTGTCATTCAAATTCCTAAGTCCCTGCTGGATTTTTTCTGTCTTTTTTATCTATCTGTTCTACTGTCTGTTTGATTTCAGATGTACTGTCTTCCACATCACTAATTCTTTCCTCTGCCTGATCAAATCTACTGTTCTGTGCTTCCAATGTCTTTTTGATTTCTTGGATTGTGCCATTCATCACCATCATATCTGCTATCTTTTTATGTATGTTTGCAGCTTCTTCAGTATTTTCTCCCAGTGTCTTCTTGATATCCTTAATCTCTTCTTTCACTTCATTAAGTTGGTCCATGATATTTGTTTGGACAGCTTTGATTAGTTTTTCAATGTTCTGCACCTCTTCCTGGTTTTTAGTTTGTTCATTGGACTGGGCCATGTATTTCTGTTTCTTAGTATGGTTTGTAATTTTTGGTTGGCCTCTGGTCATCTTTTTATCTTGATGGGTTTGTTCAGTTGATTAGCTTCTCTCTTTACTATAGGGTTTTATTTAATTTCTGTTTTTGTGTGTGTACTAGTCAGCCAAAGGGGGTGCTGATGCAAAATACCAGAAATCGGTTGGTCTTTATAAAGGGTATTTTTTGGGGGTAAAAGTCCACAGTTACCAGGCCATAAAGCATAAGTTTCTTCCCTCACCAATGTCTGTTGCTACGTGTTGGAGCAAGGCAGCTGCTGACATTTGCCAGGGTTCAGGCTTCTTGGGTTCCTCTCTTCCTGGAGCTCTGTTTGTTTCCTTCACAAGGTCAGCTGTATACTATGAGGCTCTCTAGGCTTTGATTCTCTCCACAAGGCCAGCTGTGAAACTGTCAGGCGAATGGCTTGTCTCTATCCCGGGACCTTCTTTCTTTCCTCATGACCAAGTTTCTCCGTCTGCTCACCTTCCCGGGATCCAGCATCAAAACTCCAACATCAGAACTGCTTCAACCCTGTCCTTTGCCATGTCTTTTATACTTGAGACCGCACCCACCAGGGGGTGGGTCTCAACGTCCTACTGATGTGGCCCAGTTAACTCCCTAATCATAACCTAATTAAGCCCAGATTAACAGACCAATTTACAAGCATAATCCAATATCTATCTTTTGGAATTCATAATTACATCAAACTGCCCAAACTGCTACATTGTGTGTGTTAAGTTTTCTCTTTGATGCTTTGTTCTTCTTATTCTATTTCATTGCTGTTATCTATGTTCCCTTGGAGGAAAAATTTAGGGCCAGAAAAGTGAAAGAGGTAAGAAAAGTAAAAGGATAATAGTAATAATAATAGTAATTGTTAGAAGAGGAACCATTTAAGACCTTGGAAAATGAATATTTAACTCATGTAAGCAGTGCAGAGAAATAGGAATAAAAAAGTGGGGTACCAACAATGAAGTGGGAAACAAAATAGAGAAAAATTTATAGATTGAATTAAAAAGCCAGTATCATGAAGAGAGAGGGAAAGAGAAAAGAAAAGACAAAAAGAAAAAAAGTTAATAAAAGAAAGAAAACAGGACAGATGAGGTGGAAATAAAAACCAGAAAAATTGAGAACTAAACATAGAGAGGTGGAATGTAAGAACAACAAAAGAAAGCAGAAGATAGAATGATGAGGGAAGGAAAAGAGAAGCATTGGTGTACAAAATCGGTATACACAGAAAAGGGGAAATCAAGGAAGAGGAAACACGGTAACCAAGAATCAAGCCTGCAACACCTGGAGGAGTTTAATCTCTTCGTCCAGCTCCTGCCAGATCGATGTCCTGAAGCCTTCTACCCTGTGGGTTCACAAAATAGCTCACTCAGGCAGGATCTTGCCCCCACTCAGCCATTTTTTGTGAGAGAGATCTGCCTATGTTCCTTTGAAAGAAAAAAAATTAGGAACAGAGAAAAGGAAAGAGATTGGAAGGCAAAAAGAATAATAGTAATGGTAGGAGTAAAAGGTAAGAGAGCAAACGTACAAGACCTAGGAAATTGAAATATTAACACAAGTAAGAAGCACAGAGGAATAAGATTAGGAAAGTGGAATAGAAACAATGATAAAAGAAACAAAATAGTGAAAAAAATGTAGAAAATGAATCAAAATGCTGGAATGGCAAGAAGAGGGTAAAAGAAAACAGTAAAGAGAGAAAGAAAAAAGTAAAAAAGAGAAAGAATACAGAGAAAGGGAGAGAGGGAGAAATACAAACAAGAAAAATTGGAGACCAAATAAAAGAGGTGGAATGAAAGAACAACAGCGGAAAACAAAAGATATAAAGATGAAGGAATGAAAAAAAGTAGCATAGGTAGAATAGATCAGTAACCAAAAGAATAAAAAGAAAAGAAAAAGAAACAAGCAGAGAATGAAAGGAAGGGGATACAAAACAAGCAAGAAACAAGACAGCTGCAACTCATTTTTTAAAAAAAAGGAGACAGAAAAAAAAATAAACTTCTTTCTTAGACCCCTAAGGATCTTCTCAGGCTGCTGGTGTTCCTCAATCACTCACCCTACAGCCTGCCCTCTGCAAGTTTTCAACTGGGTTTTAGTGAATAAAGTAAGGGAAATAAAAGAAAATGATTTTTTCTTAAATAAGAGATCCAAGAAAATCTAATACAAAGAAAATGTCTATATGTTCCCTGTCATAAAGTTTCATCTGGATGCCTGATAACCTGGTGGATCTCTTCTCAAGGAATCACCAGAAATCAAACCAAGGACCTCATATATGCTAGGCAGTTTTTCCACTGAGCTATTCTCAGTCCTTGGGTTGGTTAGCCTTTCAGAGGGCTATCTGCCCCTTTTCCCTCAGGTGGGTTAGATTCCCTGCAGTCAGCTGGAGGGGTGCTGATAACCCCGTCTCTGCCTCCTCACTGATGTAATTCCTCTCTTTACCTAGGTGGCTGAACGTGAATGCCAGCCTGAGGCATTCCCCTTTTCCTCTCCCTGTCGAGATGGGTTCTCTTCTGATGCTCAAGGGGTCCCAGCTGGCTAAACTCGCCACAAAAAATCGTTCTCTACTCTCCCAGACCCCTCTTCCTCACAGAGAATTGCCATCACACTCCCATTTGGAGAAGGAGGCTAGGGTCTCCACCTCGCCTGTCCACCCTGAGGGCCGGGTATGTGTGCCACTTCCAGCCACCAAAGTAAGCAACCCCCGATTATTCCTGCCTTCCCTATCTGTCCAGTACCCTCCTAGATGACTCAGAGCACCTTCCCGTGGAGGTAGATGCCTGCTCTACTCTCAGATACAATTCGCCAGGAGTTTTACCCTGGCTTAATATCTCGGGAGTGGGGGAGGGGAGCCCTTCCCAGCAGCCAGGTTTAATAACTCACGATTACTTATTCTGGCTTCTTTGTATCTCTGAATCTCACTCTTCTGGGAGTTGGTAAGCAGTGTCTTGGTTTGCTGTGCCCCAAAGCAGGTCCCCATAGCAGCCTCTGGCTTTCTCTTTGTTGTTTAAGTGAGAACTAAGAATTAATAGTACTCTATTTCTGTGGGGTCAGTGGTGATATCCCCTTCCTTCTTTCTTATTTTATGTATTTGCTTCCACTCTCTTTTTTTCTTTGTTAGTCTATCTAAGGGTTTGTCAATTTTATTAATCTTCTCAAAGAATCAGGTTTTGTTTTTGTTTATTTTTTCTAGTGCTTTCTTATTTTCAATTTCATTTAGCTCTGCTCTAATCTTTGTTATTTCCTTCTTTCTACTTGCTTTGGGATTAGTTTCTTGTTCTTTTTCTAATTTCTGCAGGTGTGCAGTTAGGTCTTCAATTTTAGCTCTTTATTTTTCAAATATAGGCATTTATGGCTATGAATTTCCCTCTCATTCTTTGGATATGGATATCCAGTTCATTTTCATTCGTTTCAAGGTAGTTACTGATTTCTTTTGCTGTTTCTTCCTTGACCCACCGTTTGTCTATGAGTGTGTTGTTTAACTTTCATATCTTTGTGCCTAATTTGGTTCTCTGGCCCTTACTGATTTCCAGCTTCTTTCCTTTGTGGTCAGAGGAATTAATTTATATAATTTTAATCTTTCTGAATTCATTGAGAGATTTTCTGTGGCCTAGTATGTGGTCTATCCTGGAGAATGATCCATGTGCACTCAAGAAGAATGTATATCTCACTGTATTTGGGTGTAATGTTCTGTATATGTCTATTAGGTCCAGATCCTCTAATATATTATTCAAGGTCTTTGTTTCTTTATTGATTCTCTGTCAAGATTTCTGTCTAATGGTGATAATGATGCATTAAAGTCTCCCACTATAATTTTGAGATATTTATTTCTCTGCTTAGTTTTTCCAATGTTTACCTCATGTATTTTGAGGTGCCCTGGTTAGGTGCATAAATGTTTATGATTGTTCTTTCTTCTTGATAGATTATCCCTTTAATTGATATATAGTGTCCTTCTTTGTGTCTTACAATAGTTTTGCTTTTAAAGTCTAATTTTTCTGATATTAATATAGCTACTCCCGCCCTTTTTTGGTTATTGTTTGCATGCAAAATTGTTTTCCAACCATTCACTTTCAGCCTCCTTGTATCCCTGGGTGTAAGGTGGGTTTCTTGTAGGCGGCATATAGATGTGTTGTGATGGTTAGGCTAATGTGTCAACTTGGCCAGGTAATTGTGTCTAGGTGTTTGGTCAAGCAAGCACTGGACTAATTGTAATACAAGAGCATTTATGTACTTCGGTCACCAGTGAGTTTACTGTGTGGATGGCTGATTACATCTGTATCAATCAGGGAGATTGCATCAGCAATGGATGACAATTTATCCAATCAGTTGAAAGCCTTAAAAGGGGAAGTGATTTCAACATTCAGAGAGAATTTCCCAGCTCATCTTTGGACAGCCAATTTTTCCAAGAAACTCATCAAGGACCTTTCATTGGACTTTCATTGGAGCCCCTGGTTTGCAGCCTGCCTGTAGAACCTGGACTTGTGCATCACCACGGTCACATGAGAGACTCTTATAAAATCTCATATTATTGACAGATATCTCCTGTTGATTCTGTTTCCCAAGAGAACCCTAACTAATACAGCTTGGTACCAGGATTGGTTCTTGAGGAAAAGAGTCTAAAACATGGGATGTCTGAGGTGTTCTGGGAGTTTTATAATTGGCTCTCTACTCCAATTGGACTCAAGGGTACTAATGGCTCCCTTTCCAATAATGAAGAAGTTGCTAACAGTCCATGGCGTGAGCTGGCAATAGAGATATGCAAAATAGCATCACTGGATTCCCCTACTTCCATGCTTATAACAAGCAAGGATCTGGGTGAGAGAGTTTTCAACACCTTAACAGAATTTTGTGGAGTGAAAAGGTATAATGATGGTGGCTGGCTCCTTCTAGATACTCTGGATACAGTTACAAAAGAAAGAGATGAGCTAAAGTCTCCAAATTTGAAACTCAAATGCCACATGAATGATGTGAAAGTTGCTATGTGTGCCCTGAAAGAAAATATTGTCTCCTGTACCACAGACTTGAGATATCTGAGAATCAAACCCAGCCTCTCATTGTCCAAGTAGCAGAATTACAGAGGAAACTAAAATTTCAACCCCACAGTGTTTCTGCAATTAAAGTGAAGGCATTGATTGGAAAGGAGTGGAACCCCGAGGATTGGGACGGAGACATATGGGATGATGATAATATTGGTGGGGGACATTGGAACCCTAAATTCTGCTGAGACTTTACCAGATAAACCTGCAATGGCCTGCCCTGTGGAGGCCACACCTTGTCAACCTTGCATCATCCAGCCTCCAGCCTGCCCCAGGGAGTCCAGACCTCCTTCCAGCCCTGAGGCAGGTACCAGCCAAACTCCAGCATGTACTGCCCAGCCTTCAGCCTTCCCCAGAGAGTCTGGACCTCCTCCCAGCCATGAGGCAGGTACCAGCCAAACTCCAACATACACTGCCCAACCGCCAGTCTGCCCTGAGGAATCTGCCTTCCAACCCCTGCCTGAAGAGATTAATCCTGCCTCACCAGAAGAAAATGCAAAGGAAAGCCCTGAGGTCAGTGAATTGCAAGACATTTCTAATCCTTCTTCTTACCCACCCCCACCACCCCTCTTGTCTTCGAGACCTATTACTAGACTAAAATCACAACAAGCCCCCAAAGGTGAAATACAGAGTTTGACCCATGAGGAAGTACGCTATACTCTGAAGGAACTGCATGAGTTTTCCAACTTATATAGACAGAAATCAGGGGAATATGTGTGGGAATGGATACTAAGGGTATGGGATAATGGTGGAAGGAATATAAAGTTGGATCTGGCTGAATTTATTGATATGGGCCCACTAAGCAGAAATTGTGGATTCAACGCTGTAGCTCGAGGGGTTAGAAAGGGCTCTAACTGTTTGGGTGGCTGACTGAAACATGGAGCAAATGATGGCCTAGCATGTCTGAGAATGAGATGCTCGATTTGTCCTGGTATACAGTAGATGAGGGGATTCAAAGGCTTAGAGAGATTGGAATGCTAGACTGGATTTACCATTTGAGACCCGCCCACCCACCCCAGGAATGACCAGAGGACACACCTTTAACCAGGACTGTGAGGAATAAATTTGTAAGACTAACCCCATCTTCTCTGAAGAGCTCTGTGGTTGCTTTTCTCTGTAGTCCGGATATTACTGTAGGGAGGGCTGTAATGGAATTGGAATCCTTAACCAAGATGGGGATGATCGGATCTCAGCCCTGTAAAAGTCAAGTTAATCGCCAAAGGCAAGGTGGGCATGGCTGCTGCAATGAAAGGCAGATTCAAAGCAGCACTCAGAATAGTCTGAGTCCATGGAGTTATGGCATTGGCTAATAGATCATGGGGTACCTAGAAGTGAAATACATGGGCAGTTTACTAAATTTCTTCTGGATCTGTATAAGCAGAAGAGTTCTAGGTCGAGTGAACAAAACCCTAACTCAAATTACAGGCGCAGAGAATCACGGTCCCTTAATCAATTCCCAGACTTGAGACAGTTTACAGACCCAGAGCTCCTTGAATGAGGAGAAGGCCAGGTCCCCTTGGGGAAGGATCCTGTTAAACTGCCAAAAATTTATACAGTTAATCTTCCTCCCACCTTTCCCCAGGGAGACCTACGGCCTTTTGCCAGAGTAACTATGCATTAGGGAAAAGGAAATCATCAGACCTTTTGGGGATTAATAGACACTGGCTCTGAAGTGACATTAATTCCAGGAGACCCAAAACGTCACTGTGGCCCACCAGTCAGAGTAGGGGCTTATGGAGGTCAGGTAATTGATGGAGTTTTAGCTCAGGTGTGTCTCCCAGTGGGTCCAGTGGGTCCTGGGACTGATTCTGTGGTTATTTCCCCAGAATGCATAATTGAAAAAGACATACTCAGTAACTAGCAGAATCCCCGCATTGAATCCCTGACTTGTGGAGTGAGGGCTATTATGTTTGGAAGTCACTAGAACTGCCCCTACCTAGCAAAATAGTAAATCAAAGGCAATACCAGATTCCTGGAGGTATTGCAGAGATTAGTGCCACCATCAAGGATTTGAGGGATGCAGGGGTGGTGATTCCAACCACATCCACATTCAACTCTCCTATTTGTCTTGTGCAGAAAAGAGACGGGTCTTGGAGGATGACAGTAGATTATTGTATCCTTAACCAGGTGGTAACTCCAATTGCAGCTGCTGTCCCAGATGTGGTATTATTGCTTGAGCAAATCAACACTTCCCTTGGTACCTGGTATGCAGCTGATGATCTGGCAAACGCTTTTTTCTCAGTTGCCATTAGTAAGGACCACCAGAAAGAGTTTGCTTTCAGCTGAGAAGGCCAGCAGTATACCGTCACTATCCTGCCTCAGGGGTGTATCGACTCTCCAGCCCTATGTTATAATATTGTCCGCAGGGACCTTGATCATTTCTCCCTCCCATGAGACATCACACTGGTCCATTATATTGATGATATCATGTTGATAGGACCTACTGAGCAAGAAGTAGCAAAGACTCTAGATTTATTGGTAAGGCATTTGAGTGAGAGAGGATGGGAGATAAATCCAACAAAAATACAGTGTCCTTCCACCTCAGTGAAATTTCTAGGTGTCCAGTGGTGTGGGGCCTGTCGAGATATCCCTTCTAAAGTAAAGGATAAGCTGTTGCATCTGGCCCCTCCTACAACCAAAAAAGAGGCACAATGCTTAGTTGGCCTCTTTGGATTTTGGAAACAACACATTCCTTATTTGGGTGTGCTGCTCCGGCGCATTTACCAAGTGACCAGAAAAGCTGCTAGTTTTGATTGGGGACTGGAACAAGAGGAAGCCCTGTGATAGGTCCAGGCTGCTGTGCAAGCTGCACTGCCACTTGGACCATATGATCCAGCAGATCCAATGGTGCTGGAAGTTTCAGTGGCAAATAGAGATGCTGTCTGGAGCCTTTGGCAGGCCCCTATAGGGGAATCACAACGCAGACCCTTAGGATTTTGGAGCAAAGCCTTGCCATCCTCTGCAGATAACTACTCCCCTTTTGAGAAGCAGCTTTTGGCTTGCTACTGGTCCTTAGTAGAGACTGAACGCTTGACCATGGGCCATCAAGTTACCATGAGACCTGAGTTGCCTATCATGAGCTGGGTATTGTCTGACCCACCAAACCATAAAGTTGGGCATGCACAGCAGCACTCCATAATAAAGTAGAAGTGGTATATACAAGATGGGGCTTGAGCAGGTCCTGAAGGCACAAGTAAGTTACATGAGGAAGTGGCCCAAATACCCATAGTCACCACCCCTGCCATGTTACCTTCTCTTTCCCATCCCACAGCTTTGGCCTCTTGGGGAGTCCCTTACAATCATTTGACTGAGGATGAGAAAACTCGGGCCTGGTTTACATATGGTTCTGCACGATATGCAGCTAACACCCAAAAGTGGAAACCTGCAGCACTGCAGCCCTTTTCTGGGACATCTTTGAAGGATAGCAGTGAGGGCAAATCCTTCCAGTGGGTAGAACTTCTAGCAGTGCACCTAGTTGTTCATTTTGCTTGGAAGAAGAAATGGCCAGAGGTGCATTTGTACACTGATTCATGGGCTGTTGCCAATGGTTTGGCTGGATGATCAGGGAATTGGAAGGAACATGATTGGGAAATTGGTGACAAGGAGGTCTGGGGAAGAGGTATGTGGGATAGACCTTTCTGAGTGGGCAAAAAACATGAACATATTTGTGTCCCATGTGAATGCTCTCCAGAGGGTGACTTCAGCAGGGGAAGATTTCATTAATCAAGTGGATAAGATGACCTGCTCTGTGGCTAGTGCTCAGCCTCTTTCCCCAGCCACTCCTGTCATTGCCCAATGGGCTCATGAACAAATGGAGGTAGGGATGGAGGTTATGCATGGGCTCAGCAACATGGACTTCCCCTCACCAAGTCTAACTTAGCTACAGCCAATGCTTAATGCCCAATCTGCCAGCAGCAGAGACCCACACTCAGCCATGGATATGGCACCATTCCTCAAGGTGACCAGCCTGCTACCTGGTGGCAGGTTGACTGCATTGGACCATCTCCACCATGGAAGGGGCAGCAATTTTTTTTTAACTGGAATAGACACATACTCTGGATATGGGTTTACATTTTCCTGCATGCAATGCTTCTTCCAAAACTACCATCTGTGGACTTACCAAATGTCTTATCTACCGCCATGGCATTCCACATAGCATTGCTTCTGATCAAGGAACCCATTTCACAGCAAATGATGTGCAGGAATTGGCACATGCCCATGGAATTCACTGGTCTTACCATGTTCCCCATCACCCTGAAGCAGCTGGATTAACAGAATGGTGGAATGGCCTTTTGGAGACTCAATTATGGTGCCAACCAGGTGGCAATACCTTGCAGGTCTGGGGCTATGTCCTCCAGGAGGCTGTGTATGCTCTAAATCAGCATCCACTCTATGGTGCTGTTTCTCCCATAACCGGGATTCATGGGTCCAGGAATCAAGGGGTGAAAATGGGAGTGGCACCACTCACTATTACCCCTAGTGACCCACTAGGAAAATTTTTGCTTCCTGTGCCTGCAATCTTAAGCTCTGCTGGTCTACAGGTTTTAGTCCCAAAAAGAGGAGTGCTACCACCAGGGAACATAACAGTGATTCCAATGAACTGGAAGTTAAGACTGCCACCTGGGCACATTGGGCTCCTCTTACCTGTGAATCAACAGGCAAAGAAGGGAATTACTGTTCTTGCTGTGGTGATTGATCCTGACTATGAAGGGGAAATAGGACTACATCTATAAAATGGGAGTAAAGAAGAGTTTTCCTGGAATACGGGAGATCCTCTAGTGTGTTTCCTAGTACTGCCATGCCCTGTGATTAAAGTCAATGGAAAATTGCAACAAACCAATTCAGGCAGGACTAACAATGATCCAGAATCTTCGGGAATAAAAGTTTGTGTCTCCCCACCAGGCAAAGAACCACAGCCAGCTGAAGTGCTTGCTGAGGGTAATGGGAACATGGAATGGGTAGTGGAAGAAGGTAGTGATAAATATGAACTTCGAACATGTGACTAGTTACAGAAACGAGGACTGTACTAGTCATGAACCCTTCTTCCTTGTTTCATTATGACTATGATTGTATATGTACACAAAATGAATTTCTTTGTTTTCTTCCCCAACCTTTCCCCCTATCATATGAGAAGTTGTATTATAATGTCAAAATATTTAAGTATCTCAAATTTAAGAGTGAATATTATCTAAGGACTTGCACCCTAATCTGTAGGGAATTAATGCATTTCCGGTTGTACGTAGGCAAGTTGAATATTGTTAGGCAGAGATATATATGTATGCTAGTCTGTTATTGTTTTTACTTACTAAGTATGGTTTAAGTTAATGTGTATGGTTGCCAAGTTGGCAAGGGGTGGACTGTAATGGTTAGGCTCATACGTCAACTTGGCCACGTAATTTTGTGCAGGTGTTTGGTCAAGCAAGCACTGGGCTAATTGTAATACAAGAGCATTTATGGACTTCAGTTACCAGTGAGTTTACTGCATGGATGGCTGATTATATCTGCGTCAATCAGTGAGATTGCATCAGCAATGGATAATGCTTTTATCCAATCAGTTGAATGCCTTAAAAGGGGAAGTGATTTCAACATTCAGAGAGAATTTCCCAGCTTGTCTTTGGACATCCAGTTTCTCCCAGAAACTCATCAAGGACCTTTCATTGGACTTTCATTGGAGCCCCTGGTTTGCAGCCTGCCTGCGAACTTGGACTTGTGCATCTCCACGGTCACATGAGAGACTCTTATAAAATCTCATATTATTGACAGATATCTCCTGTTGATTCTGTTTCCCAAGAGAATCCTGACAAATACATGTTTCATATTTCTTATCCATTCTGCCAATCTGTTTCTCTTGACTGGAGAATTTAATCCATTAACCTTCAGTGTTATTACTTTCAAGGAATTACTTACATTAGCCATATTTTCTTTAGGTTTATGTATGCCATATGTTGTTTTTATTTATCTTTTTATCTTTTTTGTTGTTCTTATACTCTCCTCCAACTCTCTCTCTCTCCTGTTTTTTCCTTTTGACCTGTAGAACTCCCTTTAGTATTTCTTGAAAGACAGGTTTCTTATTGACAAACTCTCTTAATTTCTGTTTATCTGTGAATATTTTGAACTCTCCCTCATTTTTGAATGCCAGCTTTGCTGGATAAAAAATTCTTTGCTGGATGTTTTTTTCTTCTAGCACTTTAGCTATGTCATACCACTTCCTTCTTGCCTCCATGGTTTCAGGTGAGAAATCAGCATTTAACCTTATTGAGCTTCCCTTGTATGTGATGAATCTCTTTTCTCTTGCTGCTTTCAGTATTCTGTCTTTGTCTTGAGCATTGGACAATTTGACAAGTATATATCTTGGAGTAGGCCTGTTAGGATTTATACTGTTTGGAGTGTGCTGCATTTCCTGGATGTGTATGTCCATGTTCCATAATAAGGTTGGGAAATTTTCAGTTGTTATTTTCTCCAACACAGCTTTGTCCCCTTTCCCTCTTCTTCTCCCGCTGAGATGCCTGTAATGTGTATGTTTGTGTGTTTCATGTTGTTATTCAAATTCCTAAGATCTGCTGGATTTTTTCTCTCTTTTTATCTATCTATTCTACTATCTGTCTGATTTCAGCTGTACTGTCTTCCACATCGTTGATTCTTTCTTCTGACTGTTCAAATCTGCTGTTATGTGCTTCCAATATATTTTTGATTTCTTGCACTGTGCCATTCATCATCATCATATCTGTTATCTTTTTATGTATATTTATAATTTCTTTAGCATGTTCTCCAAGTGTCTTAATATCCTTAATCTCTTCCTTCACGTCATTAAGTTGATTCATAATACTTGTTTGGGACATCTCTGATTAGTTGTTCCATGTTCTGCATCTTCTCCTGTTTTTTAGTTTGTTTGTTGGACTGGGTCTTATCTTCCTGTTTCTTAGTATGGCTTGTAATTTTTTGTTGGTGTCTAAGCATCTGTTTTCCTTGATGGGTTTATTCAGTTGATTAGCTTCTTTTTCTACTCTAGGGTTTTATTTTGTTGTTTTTGTGTGTGTGGAAAGGTTTCACTTTTACACTTCCTTCCTCTTATTCTATTTCCTTGCTGTTCTGTATGTTCCATTAAAAAATCATAATAATAATAGTAAAAGTTAGAAAGGAACTGTACAAGCCCTAAGAAAATGAATAATTAACACCACTAAGAAGTTCAGAGGAATAAGAATAAAAAAATGGAATAGAAGCAATGAAATGAGAAATAAAATAGAGAAAAATATATAGAATGAATTAAAAGGCTGACATGATTAGAAGAGAGGAAAAGGAAAAAGAAAAGAGAAAAAGAAAAAAATTAAGAAAAGAAAGATAACAGAGGGAAAAAAAGAGAGAGAGAGAAAAATGAAAACAAGAAAACTTGAAGACCAAACAAAAAGAGGTGGAATGAAAAAACAACAACAGAAAACAGAAGATAGAAAAATGAAGGAAAGAAAAGAAACCGCTTAGGTAGAAAAAATTGGTAAGTGAAGGAAAAAGGAAACAAAGAAAGGGGAAACACACCAAACAAGAAACAAGACAGCAGAAACTAATAATAATAATAAAAAAAAAAATGGAGAAAGAAAGAAAGAAAGAAAGAAAGAAAAAAAACACAAGGAAAAACAGCCGTCCCTCTTAGGCCCCCTAAGGGGCTTCTCAGGCTGCCAGCGTTCATCTAGTAATTACACTGCAGTCTGTCCTCTGCAGGTTTTGAACTGGGTTTTAGTGAGTAAATTAAGGAAAAAGAAACAAAAAGTAACCTTTTCCAAAAAAATAAGAGATCTAAGAAAAGCTAATAGAAAAAGAATGTTTATATATTCCCTGTTATAATGCATCTGCTGGATGCCTGATAACCTGGTGGATCACTTCTTGAAGAAGAGAAGAGTGGGGAATCAAATCAGGGACCTCATATATGCAAGGCAGGAATTCCTCCACTGAGCTAAACTGTCTCCTTAGGTTAGTTAGCCTTTTAGAAAGCTATCCGCCCCTTTCCCTCTGGCAGGTTAGAAGATTCTTAGCAGTTTGCCAGAGTTCTGCTAATTGGGCATCTGTCTGTCCCCAACCCCTCTCTAATCTAATTTCTCCCTTTACCATGGCGGGTGGGCATTACAGCCTGCCTGAGGAGCTCTCCCCTCCCTTTTCCCTGTTGGGTTTGGGTCCCTTCTGAGATTCAAAGGGGGCTCAGCTGGCCAAACTCACTGCAGAAAACCCCTCTCCACCCTCCCAGGCCCCTCTTCCTCACAGGGAATGCCCCCTCACACTCCATTCAGAGCGGTGAGCCAGGGGCTTCACCTAGGTGATTTGCCCGGAGGGGCAAAATCACTGTTTTCCTTTGGCTTCTTTATCTTTCCACTACCCTCCTAGATGACTCAGAGCAATTTCCCATTCTGTATATACCCAAAGCAGCTCTTTCAGATAGGCCTCTGCCCTCTTTCTGCTCCTTTGTTGTGAGAGGGTTATACTGCTTACCCACCTCAGTGCCGTTTTTCCAGAACTCCTGTCCTTTAGTTTTTATATGTCATATCTTTTTTGCCGCTCTTTTCCTTTATTGCAACATTTCTATATAGTCAATCTTTTGTGATGTATCTGACTGATCCCTTTCTCATTTCTGTTTCTGTATATTTTAAAAATATTTTCTTTATGCTTACCATGCAGTTTATATTGCACAACCTACATCTATAACCTACTAATTTGAAAAGATACAAACTCAGCTTCAGTAGCATACCTACTCTCTGAATCTTCATTTTTTCACACTGCTTCAATGTCACTCTCTCCTGTCTTTTCTGTCCAACGTGAAGAACTCCCTTTAGAACAGGCATGTTGATAAACTCTCTCAGTTTCTGTTTATCTGTGAATATTTTAAACTCTTCCTCATTTTTGAAGGAAAGTTTTGTTGGATAAAGAATTTGGGGCTGGCAGTTTTTCTCTTTCAGTACCTTAAATATATCATACCACTGCTTTCTAGCCTCCATGGTTACTGATGAGAAATAGGCGCTCAGTCTTATTGAGGATCCCTTGTGTTGATGAATCACATTTCTCTTGCTGCTTTCAGAATTCTCTTTTCATATTTTGCATTTGACATTCTGATTAGTATGTGTCTCAGAGTAGGTCTATTATGATTTATTCTGTTTGGAGTATATTGTGCTTCTTGGACATGTATCTTTATGTCTTTCATAAGAGTTGGGAAATTCTCAGCCATTATTTCTTCAAATAGTCTTTCTTCCACTTTTCCCTTCTCTTCTCCTTCTGGGACACCCATGATGTATATATTTGTGTGCTTTATGTGTCACTCAGATGCTTGAGACTTTGCTCAATTTTTTCTATTTTTTTTTCTGTCTCTTCTTCTGACTGTATGATTTCAACCGCTGTGTCTCTTAGTTCAATGATTCTTTTGTCTGTTCAAATCTGCTGTTGAACGCCACTAGTGTGTTTTTAATCTCTACTATTGTACCTTTCATCCCATAATTTCTATGTTTCTTTTTAAATTATCAAATTCTTCTTTATGCTCACATATTATCTTCTTAATATCTTTTATCTCTTTATGCATATCTTCCTTCATCTCCTTGAATTGAATTAGGAGATTTGTTTGAACTTCTTTGATTAGTTGTTCCAAATTCTGTGTCTCCTCTGAATTTTTAATTTATTGCTTTGGTTGAGCCATATCTTTCTGTCTCTTTTAAGTTTTTGCTGATGTCTAGCCATGTGATTATCTCGATGAATTCACTCTGAATGTCACTTTCTCCCATTTGTCTAGGGTTTTATTGTTGATTGGCTCTGTGTTAAGGCTCTTCTTTGACACTTGGTCCAACTTGTTCTGGACCTTTAGAATAACCTGAGTTTAACTCATCAGATTTTCTCAGCTCTCTTCATCTGATTCTTGCCCTGAATATACAGTACAATTTTTAAGATTGCACTTTTTGTGTAATTATTTCACCTCCAGAAGAAATCTTCCTGTCCTCTGCTCCTCCCTGTAACTTGATCTGTTCAGTTTGTTTTTGTGCAGAATTTTCTCCCCAGATCCTAGGATTTTTAAAATTCTCTTCCTCATTCAGTGTCCTGTTTTCCTTACACTTTACAATTCTGGGACCCTCCAGTATTACAGCCATTCAGTTCAATCTCCCTTTATTTTTTCTCTGTGTGGCTTTTCTGCCTCTGGTTTCTTCCCTATTAGGTTATTCCACCAAAGAGAACCAGATGGGGTCTATCCAGAAAGGTGGGTCCCTCCAGAAAAGTACATTTTGTGTTTAAGGTGTCCTGCCTGCAGTAACTAGATTGAATGCTCTTCTGCCATGGTTTCTTTTTCTCTCTTTCTGCCCCATGCGGGGGCCTTTTTGTGTACAGCACACCTCAGTGGTTTGTGTTCTGTCCTGGGTCTTTGTGGACTTGGGTCCCTATGCCTGGATATGTGTGGGATTCTAACTCACTGCTATGAGTTCCTCTATAGTCTATGTGCCTGGTGGGAGGGACTTGGACTGCTGCTCTGGAGAACTCCTACGTTTTGCTTGGTACTGAGTGAGGGGGAGAGGAAGAGGACTCGCTGGTCTGGGAACAAAGTTTCCTACCTGATATTTTTCTCTTTCTTCGATTCAGCAATTGTTGAGCCCTTTTCCAGTCTCTACCATCCTCCAGAGTTCTAAGCAAGTGAAATTAGCCCTTATTTATGCTGAATCTCTGGGGATATTTTTTTCAGGGGATGTCTTATGTCACCATGTTGATGTCACTATAACTTAGTTTTTAAACACATAAAATTTCTAATGCTATTTTAATTATTTATGACATTTTTCCTAATTCTTTAACTTTTTCTTACTTCCTTTCAACTTTATTGCTTATCACTTCTAAGGAATTTCTCATCTCCTGGACATTTACCAAGCAATAGTGTCTAGGGTTCAAAAATGAGTTTGCTCTTGTGATTTGTTGATAATGTCTATTATGTTTATGTATTTTATCTCTATCCATTGAATTAATGGAATTAGTTTAGTTTTTAAAAAAATTTTAAACTAGAGTAGTCAATCTGTCAAGCACATGACATAGCCAGCCCCTCAGATACAACAATACAATTTTGGTATTCCATGTACTAAAGTGTTTTATCTGTAGTATTTGTCTGGTCTAAAATATGTGTTTGCAGACTTACAATTGCTTTCTTCTTAAAATATTTCTCTAAAAAATTCATAATTATGTTGGAAAATCCTAAATATTTCACTTAAGAATTTGTATTTATTCAATTGTTATTTTTAAAGATAGAATCATAGAATCTTAAATGAGAAAAGGCTTTAGGGAAAACTAACCTGACTCATTTTATACATGAGGAATGAAAATCTCAGAGAAGTTAGAGGATTAGGTAGAAGTCACACAGCATGTTAATGCATCATACATGTTTCAATACGATACAATTAAAAGAACCAACATTATAGTACAATGATTAAAATACTGCCTATTTCCCAAAATGTCATTGGTTTTCCATTATATGCATTAGCTTGATAAGGAAACAAAAGAAGGGGCCAACATTTTCCTTGCCCTAAAGGAGGTACATACTTGGGGGAAATCTCTGCTGTGTCATCTATAGAATATAATATAAGACATAGTCAGTGTTGGATAAAGGAAGAATAAATAAATGACTTAGTTAATAAAATGCATTTTCTCTATTACATGTTAAGACTAGAAACAGGCAAGCCAAACAAAGAATTTTATAGATCAATAAATATTAAACCATTTTCAAATGCCAGAGGCTTCGAGAGTTTACTTCAAACAAAATAATTTTTGTCAAGTCAAAAACTCTTGACATAAGAGGATTGTGAAATTTAGCTAGAATTTCTCCCCTTTTCCTTTATTTAGGAAACCTCTTTATTCTTTACTCAATACTGGGAAAAATAGGTATCTCCTCTTAGGCTAAAGCCAAGCACTAGAAGAAAATGATTAAATCGCAGTTTTCAATCCATTTTCTTTTATTACTGAGGAAGAAGGGGCACACTTGGCACAGAAAAAAGGGCAGATGAGCTTGTAAACATGCTAATGACAGCCCTCCTAGAAAATAAACTAGTGGCATTTGCTGATGAGAGCCCTTATCCATGGAGTGGGATCAATGCTTTAGACTAGAAATACGTGCTTAAGTTTAAGATTATGGCAAAGAACCTGAAATCTATGGAATTATGGGGCATGGCTCCCGGAGAAATGGAAATAAATTATGTAATCATCTGAATCTAAAATAAAGATATTTCAAAAACGAGGGGGCTCTCTTCTGTACAAGCAATGTGAGGCACAAATATCGTTTAGAGACCTCACTAGTTAACTGGGGCCAGCATGGGGCAAAGCAGTACTCTGGAGAAGCGCATTGATGGCTCCAATTTCTTACTGCTTTGCATGAGACTTGAGATTTCTTGTATCCTTGACATTATTAGTAAGTCTAATATCTCTGGTTCATATGAGTCTGATTTGATAAAAGAATCCTTTGTATTAACTCAGACACCAACCAAGGAAAGCTATTTTGTCTCAAAGTCATGTCTGTCACTCCAACTTTCCTTATATTAGGAAAAAATTTCTCTTTGTTTAATAGGACTTGGATCAAGCTTCTGGATATGTGTGAAATAGAAGGAAACAGAAAACAGTGAAGAATATCGACAATTTAAGAATTAATGTCAAGTGGTAATGCTGAAAACAACCCATAATGGGCATGATTGAATAATGAAAATTTTATCACTTTCTCAGTATATTAAATTGTAGTGCATTATTAGAATTTTTACATCTAGTAGGTAAAAGGTATTTTCCCTTTTTAAAATCCACTTATGACCTGCTACTCTTCTTCTCTGCACATTTTTTACTGTAATACAGTATTGGTTTTGCTTATGAATTTTGAAAAGGAGAATTTTAAAAATAAAGTTTCTTAAAATGTAACTGAAGATGAACGTGCCAAACTTGCAGCCCTATTCTTCTTACCACACTTTGTGCATTACTACTCTATTTGCTAATTTTTAATTGTGATGGTAGCTGTGGATTTTAATGTTTATGTCAGGAACTATATTTGTTTTCTCATATTATGAAATGTTTATCATATTTTATTTTAGTTACTAGTAGAGTTAAGAGTTTTCATTATATATCTGGAGGGTTGGATTTATTGGCTATAAGGAAAGATGAAAATCAGGGCATGTATTAGATTTAATAATTTTTATGAGGGAATTCAAAGCACAATGAAATGAGTGTAAACAGTAGATTTTAAATATTTAATGACACAGATTTTTGAGAAAAACTGTTAGTTTTCAGCTGAAGTCAGGTTATTGAATAATCCCAGGTTATTGAAGATCAGATTTGGAGAAGGGGGTAATGATTGAAAATCGAACTTACTCCTAGAATAGAGGAAGAGATATGTAGTAGAGTTCCCTGTTTTTTAAATAAGTAATAATATTGGAATATTTAAACATTTGCTTTATGCAAATGTGTGGAATGAAAAACAGAAAAGTGTGAACTATTAGAAAAGACCATGGTAGACTGTGCCGACATTACATTAGGATGTGATGATTATGTGATATTAATAAAATTTTTGACTAAGATTTTGGGATATGATTCAAATTAGTTCCATCAAGTATTGAATAAATTTTTGGGAGTATTACCCTTACAACTTGAGGAGCAAGCACTCTCACAGAGGAGTAAACATTTCTGGAACTGGCCACAGTGTGGAGATGTTGCAACACAGATTCCCCTTGTGCCTGATGAAGTCTGAGTTCTCTTGTTGGAACATGAATTTCCACTGCCTGTACTGATTTCCCATTCCATTTTATAATTTCTTATCTTAAAGTAGTGCTTCTGTTTTCTAGGTAAGTTCATAAATGTGTGTGCTTTTTTTTTTTCCTGGATGGAATGGTTTTCCTCTGTAATATTAGAATTTCTGTGCAGTTGGTAACACTAAAAATTCACATGTAATGTGATGCTTTTCAGTGTTTGATCCTCCATTCTACAACCAGGAATTCAAAAAATGCGAAATAAACTAATTTCAATATATAGTGCTCTTGAAAGACTCAGTAGAGCATATAAAATAATACCAAACACCACCAGATTCTGTGGGCTTCACCTAAGATGAAATGACATTCATTGGAAATACATTCATGAATTCATGTGCAAATCTAGCTGTTCATTTATTCCAAAAATGTGAAGTGCCTGCCTTCTCCCAGGCACTCTTCCTGGATATACAGAGATAAATAAAACAAACTCGATATCTCTCTCATGGAACAAAGTGACATTTAAATATAAACAAATACATAATTACTATGTGAGATAAATGTAATGAAGAGGAAATAAAGAATATAACGAAATATGATAATCTACTTCAGTTGTGAAGAGAAGAGGGAGGGGAGCTAGCCAGGTGAAAAGCATTCACAGGCAGAGGGAACAGCATTTGAGAGGGTAGAGATTGGCAAGGTTGAGAAAGTGAAACAATGTTTCTAGGTTGAGGGACTTGGGCTTCAAGAAGAGGGTGAGAGTGGCAATGTATGTCCTGCCAAGCCAGGAGGGGCCAGAACATTCAGGCCCAAGAGGGATATGACTTTAAAGGAGAAGATTTTATTCCAAGTTCAGTAGGAAGCCATTGGAGGATTTTTAAGCAGGAGAATGAGAAGATAAGATATTTGTTTCCTGCTATTCTATGTAAACTACTACCCCAAAACATTAAAAAAAAAAACAACTTTAAGGATTTTTATTAGCTTTATTTCTTCTTCAGTTCTATATTTATTTTCTCAGATAACATCTTGGAAATGGGAAGTTTGAAGTTTAAGATAAAGAGCTCACTGGGAAAAAAATCCCTTCCCTAAATGTATTTGTTTGATTCTGATAATAATATCCTACTTTTATATTGCAATATAATTCTCCCATTCAGCAATGAGTTTGTATAATTTGATAGTTGAAAGGAATTTAATTTTATTTGAAAGAATTTGGATCATTGAACTATTAAAATATACTTTAACAATGTTCATTGTATTTGTTATTCTGGAAAAACAAGGGCCAACAAAAATCCCGAAGATTACATTCAATACATAATTTGAAGGTATGTAGATCCTTTAAACTGAACTGAGCATCTTTTGGTAGGCAATGAAGAAGCCTATGTTCATTCCTAAAAATGAATTTTCTATGTCATTCTGGGCAAACTACTTATTTTTATGCACTCTGAGAATTCCAGCATCTACCTTTCCACACAGAGCTTGGAGAGTGACTATTATGTGCAGATGGTACATGAGAATTGGCTACAAAGTTTTTAATAAGTTAAATACCTTCCTCACTCATCAGCTGTAGAACTGCCACACAGAGAGAAAAGAAACAGAATGGTGAAGTGGAGATGAAATTATAGTGCTGAAATTAAGATATGGAATTCCCACGAATTACACTTGCAACTCATCCCTGGGCTAGAAAGTAGATTTACAGAAATAGATGCATGAGAAACTTGTTTTCAAAAGATATAAATTTGGAGGAAATAATGTGCTTAATTTTTTAAAATTCTATTTTAAAGAAATTAAATTTGAGAAAAAAAGGTCTTTTTTTATTTACTGACATCCTTACCTTTTCTGACGTTCTTCTTTTACATGTAGATTCAAGTTTTCTTCTGGTGTCATTCTACTGCCTATAAAATGTCTTTTATCATTTTTTTCTAGGACAGGTGTGCTGGCTATGAAATATCTTCAGCTTTTGTTTGAAAATGTAAACCTTTTATGTTTAGTTTTGAAAGATCTTTTCTGGTACAGAATTCTAGTTTGACTTTTTTTTTCTTTCAACACTTTAAACATGTTGCTTCATTCTCTTATGTCTTGTCTTTCTGACAAGAAGAAATCTGAAGTCACATGTATCTTTGTCTTGGAGACCCTGCTCTGGCTGCTTTTAAGATTTTCCCTTTAACATTTGTTTTCAGCAATCTAATTATGATGTTTCTCAGGGTAGCTCTCTTTGTTTTTAGTTTGCTTAAGATTCCCTAAGCTTCTTGTCTGTGGTTTGATAGTTTTTATAAAATTTGGAAAAATTCCTGCTGTCATTACTTCAAATAATTTTTCTATTCTACCCTTCCCCACTTTTTTGTGGGACTCCAATAACACATAGTTATTGTCCCACAGGACTCTGAGTCTCTGTTCCATTTTTTCAGTCTTTTTTGTCTGTGCTTGATTTTGGATCATCTTTATTGCTGTATCTTCACTTCATGTCTCTTTTCTTCTGCAGGGTTTAATCTGCTTATGAAATTTTCATTACAGGTAATGTATTTTTCCTTTGATTATTTTTGTAGCTTTCATTTCTCTCCTCATTGTATTTATGTTTTCCTTTACATCCTGAGCATATTTACAATATTTATAGTAGCTGTCTTCAAAGTCCTTGTTCACTAAACCCATCATTCCTTGATTTGTTATGTTGATTTTTTTTTTCTGGGTTAAGGTTTATATTTTCCTACTCCTTGAAATGTATAGTAATTGTTGATTGGATGCCAGATATTATGACTTGCTAATTGTTTAGTGCTGGGTTATGTTGGATTTCTTTAAGAGTGCTGGAATTTGTTCTAGCAGGCAGTTACATTACTTGGAAATGAGTGTGATCCTTTCAAGGTTTGTTTTTATGTAGCTATTAATTAGGGCTAGTTTATCCCCTCTAATAAGGGGAGTCTTTTTTGGGGTCTTTACTAACTGCCCAGCATATTCAATGCTCTCTCCACTCTGGCTGGTGAAATCTCTAGTGATTCCCAGCCCTCTATGAGCTGTCAAATTCTTTGATTTACAGCTATCAAGTAATTGTTTATTTCCCTTATGATTTATTTATTTATTTATTTATTTATTTTTGCCTAGGAGTTTCACCCTACATATGCTTATATTGGTCTTCATTCAAAGACTTGAAGACATAGAAAACTCCTATGCAGATTATATAGTATTCTGTCTTCTTTCATACTCTGCCCCACAAATTCTAACTCTCTTCATATCCCTGAACACGAATATTTGTCTTCTCAACTCAGGGAGGCCAACAGGCTCTGTTTGCTTCCCTGCACTGCATCTGGAAAATGCCTCAAGGCAGAAAGCTGATCTAAGTCCAGGACTCACATGGGTTCCTCTCTTCTCAGGGTTCACAGTTCTCTTCTGCCTATTGTTAAATATTTGAAAACAGTTATGTCATCTATTTTGCCCAGTTTTCTACTTATTCTTTGGCAGAAGGTAAAATCTAATAGCAGTTACTCCTTCACGGGCTGAAACAGAATTCCTTTTAATTTAAATTTGTAAAATTAAAATTTCACAACTATTCAATTTTTTTCATAAATGGACCATAGCAATAGACTTGCCTTCTAGATATATTAGTCATACTGATTCAAATCTCAGCCACTGAAAGCTAAAAATTATATTCAATTAGATTCTGATATGAATGCTTATCAAATAAAGTTCAGTATCACAATACATACATCATAAAAGTGAAAATATTGTGGCCAAGAGAGACATGCTCAACTATGAAACTATTGTTCTACTGGTTTTATACTTTACATTAAAAAATGGTGCACAAACTATGAACTCCTATGTATTGAGTGGATCAGATGCTGTATTTTCCAAACAAGCCAAAGCTTATGACCCATTGTTTTCATATTTCAGCTTGACTTCTCTACTTCTATGAAGTTTCACTGTTCCCTAAAACTGGGTTTGTTAGTCCTTATATAAGCTTCTTTAACACTCCCATGTTAAGACTTAAGACATAAAAATGTGATTGGTTATTTACCCGCCAGACTGTGACCCTCTTGAAAGCAGGAATTGATTATTCTTTTGTAATAATAACCTTTAGTTTTAGAGAAGTTTTTAATTTACGTTTACAGCAAAATTATACCAAAAGTATAGGGAATTCCCATATAACCCCCCCACACACACCCACGCACATAGTTTCCCCTATTATTAACATCTTAGATTGGTGTGGTTCATTTGTTACAACTGATGTACCAATATTGACGCATTGCTACTAACCAAAGTCTATGGTTTACATTATGGTTTACACTTTGTTCTGTACAATTCCATAGGCCTAGAAAAATGCATTAATTAACATTGTTTCTCCAGTGCTTAGTACAGAAATGGTGTTTAATAAATATTTGCTGGATAAATAAAAACCTGAAATAGCCAGAAGTTATGGTTCATTGTATCAACTTTGCTGATAGCTTTCCTGCATTAGATATACTACATAGTAAAAATTTACCTTTCTTTAGCCTCCATACCCATTCAGTACATGGGAATAACTAAAAGCAAATATTAGAGCAATGCCAATTAGATTGACTTCATTCCAAATACTGAGTAGGAGGAATTTCATTTTGCTCCTTATTGTATTATCAATACATTAGTAAGTGCCTGGCCCAAAGAGATTGCTCAGTAGCTAGAAGGAAGGTACGGAGTAAAAGAGGGAAGAAAAGAGAAGGAGAAATAATTCCTTATAACATGTCATGGTGCCCTTTAAGAATGTGAAAGAAATATTGCCGACTGACAATAAATAGTTAACATTTCAACAAGTTACTATGAAAAACATTTATTTTGCAGACAGGCTCTGTGTTGGAGTCAAGGAATTAAAGATGCATAAAGATACATCATATTTTAAATATTTATTTCCTCTTTGAATTCTTCATTCCATAATTCAGAATTTCTCAACCTCAACACTATTGGTGTTTTGGACCAAATAATTCTTTTTTTGTTGGGGAATGTTCTGTGCATTAGAGGATGTTTAGCAATATTCCTGGCCTCTGCCCACTAGATGCCAGTAGCACACCGTCCCCCCTACCCAACTTATCACAACTAAAAATGTCTTTGGACATTGTGAAATGTTCCGTGGGGTGCAAAATCTCCCCCAGGTGAGAAACACTGCTATAATGTATCCTTATATTGACCAAAGATGTGAAATAAGGAAGCTCTAAATATCTCTAAAACTTTCATGCACTGAGTGCATTAGAATGCATCTGAATTTATAAAGTTGTACAGGTGATACTGGTGCACATAAAATATGAAAATTATTGTTCTAGAGATCAAACTTGAGGGTGTGTCAGAATGAGCAGAAAGTCTGTTTAGAAAAAACAACAGCAGATTTCTGGGTCCCACTCCCTGAGATTTAGGTTCATTAGGTCTGGCTGGGATCTAAGGATTTACATTTTAAACAAATTCCTGGGTGATGCTGGGGCTGCTGGCCTGGAACCATACCTGAGACTCACTATGTTATAGAATAGTTATTTATGTTGCTTTCAACCAAAAGATTTTATTAATAAGGTGAAACTTTTGCGATAACGATGTGTATTTCAAAGAAGTATGAGAACAAAAATTGAAAAGAAAACAAAATACCTTAGTTCAGGTTTTACTCATCCCTTAGTAAAAAGCCATTTTGCATCTTTGAAACTGAGTCATTATCCATAGAAAGGTAATTATATAATTAGCTATCTTGTGTAGGTAATATTTATTTAATTGTCAGTTTTATTCCACCTCTTTCCTCATACATGCTTCACTGAAATAAAATTATACTCACCATAATATACAGACTATTTTGAAGGAGACTCTAAACAATCCTGGCAAAAGTCACTGGAGGACTCCTTATCACGAGAACCGAGGAATAACTATAAAATTCACTTTTATATTTTAGGTCAGTTCTGGAATAGTCCCTAAGAAGTACATAGGACCTGGATTTCTATCCAACCTGATATGGTTGAGTAGATTACATTCTAGATCTACTTAATCCCTTCCTGGAACACCCAACTTGAGATTTACCTACAAATTAATCAGATTTTGAGATTCTAACAGTTTGAAGCAGAATTATAAATATGTCCACCTTGATGATGGAAACATTTGTATCTACCTTACCAGACTTTCTGATTTACTTTTGGTCATTTATGAGAAGTGAATGTGACTTCACTTGAGAGTTTGCTTAAAAAGGTTTTTTGCCAGTAAGATGCATCAATCACTTGGAGGTTGCTTCTCAAGATAGACATGCTACACAATGTTCTTTATTGCATTTTTCCTTCTGGAAGGATGTGTAATGTGTTACCACTTCTGTCATTAAGGGTATGGATCTTGCTTAGCATGACATTTTGTGGGATCCTAGTTGTGTGGCATATTTATAGGCGTCTAACCGGATGAATAACATCTGATGAGTTCAAAGTACACACATTAATGGTAGTATGGATATCTTTTTGCATAGTCTACAAAAACAAATCCAAACTCTGTGGTAATGCTACCATCTGTTCTAGGATATTCATTATTATAGAATATCATACAGTGGTAGTGTCACAAATGTTATGTCTCTGGAGCATCATGTAACCTTGGGAGCAGTAATATCTAAAGAACCAAAGGAGAGTAAAGGCTATAATTAAAAATAAGCCCCAAGAAATAGTTTCCATGTGGTTGTGAGGAGCCCTTGAGCACAGCTGGAAAATTTCAGGCTGAAATATGTTGGAACAATAGTTTACAGAGGAAAGTAGCTGGGTTTGTGGTTACACTTGGAAGTGAAATTTCCTTGCTTGGTCACAACAGCAAACTAGCTATAAAGTTTGGAGGAATATTCCCTAAAGAAGATCTTTCCTCCCTGAACTACAAAAAGAAATAGAAGATGATTTCTTAAATGAATGTGCAGGCTTATACTCACATTAAGTGTAGTTGTATTATGAACAAATGAACATAATTGTAAGGTGTAAAAAATGCAGATGTATTTAATCATAAAGGGTTGAATAATCTAAAATGCAGGAGAGGAGATTAGGATTCAGTGTAAAGTTGTAAAATGAGGTTAAGTTTTGTGGTACAAATATCTTTTTTTAGTATTTGAATTAACATCTCACTGTATCTCAAATCCGCTCATCCTTTCCTTCCAGATTCAACTTCTCTATGTTTCCTTTTTTGTTATTGTTTTTTTTTTCAATTGGCAGCAGCCTTCAAATCACCTGTTCTTCAAATTTTCGTGTTACTTTTTAAATTTCATCTTCATAGTCAATAAATTCTCTTTCTTTCTTTCTTTCTTTCTTTCTTTCTTTCTTTCTTTCTTTCTTTCTGTCTTTCAGTTCTACTGCTAATGAGGCATTCACATCCACATCCTATTTATGGCATTGTTTTTGGATGCTGGATTTATGGAAAATAGCAGATATGGATAATCATTTGCAAATGGGAGGAAGGGGTGGCAGGGTGGTTAATTTTTGGTTGTAGAAATTTTAATAAATCAATGCATTGAAAAGCTACAGTGAAATCCAGAGGTAGTAATAGAAAAGGTAAAAACAGATGTGTGGCAAGCATATGCAGGTAACTGTGAGAAATATTTTGGTAGAGAGGGGTGCATTTTACAACAAGAATGTATACTGCTGCTGACAAGAGTATTATCAAACTATAAAAACTGATTCCAAATATGGGTCTTTCTGGGATGGAAACTACCTCTTTTAAGAAAGTGACTTCAATTAATGCTTTTTCAATCTTCAGACGTACTATTAATAGTTGTTTTGCTGTTAGAAAATAATGTTGGTGATTTTGTGCAAGGGTTTTTCCAAATAATGGTAAATTTTTTACTGTTATTGAAAGGGCAGTTGAAAAGACTAATCTACAGTTGCATTAATGTGCTTGCTGGATTAGTGGGTTTGATATCAACTTGTGAAACTTTTAAATTCTTTGTTCAAGGCTCAAGTCACAATTATAAATTCAGTAAGCCACCTGATGGATGTTAGGATTGTTCTCAGTTGTATTAGCAAATTACCACAAATTTAGCAGCTTACTCCAAAACCCACTTATTATCTCACAGTTTTGTAAGTCAGAAGTCTGGGCTCTCTAATCAGAGTCTCACAAAACTGAATTTAAGGTGATGGCTGGCTGTGTTCTCATCTGGAGCTGGGTCTTCCCATAATCTCTGTTATTGGCAGAATTCACTTCCTTGCAGTTGCATTAGTGAGGCACCCGTTTCCTTGCTGGCCATCAGCCAGGCTTGCTCTTCTCTCCTGAAGATCGAATGCATACTTACTTTGGCGGGTCCCTCCGTTCTCAAAGGAGAAACCTGTATGAAGTCCTTTGCCTGCTTCAGATCTCTCTGATTTCTTCTCCTGCAATCAGCTGGAGAAAGGTGTCTGCTTCTAAGGGCTTGTGTGATCACATCAGACTCACCTGGATAATGTGTCTGTCTGAAGCTCAACTGTGCCACATATAATCACGGGAGTGATATCCCCTTATACCCACAGGCTCTGGGGTTAGGATGGAACATTTTGGGGCGGACCATTTTAGAAATTTTGCCTACCACTCCCATGCAATGGGCTAGTGAAGTTGTGAATCACAATGTGATCCAGTATGAAAAACAGCCAGAATGGAATTGTTCTTCCTACTGTGTCTGTAAGGACATCTCTTTTAAAGTTGACTTAAATAAAAAACAAATTGCAGCTAAAAAGCAAAATAGACGCTATTTCCAAGACCATAATGCCCCGATTAGAGAGAAGTTAATAAGGCAGGAATTAATAATTTTCAAAGAATAAGATTAAAATTCACTTAAGATTATATTTAACTGAATATGGAGACATTTTTGGTAAATTTGAACGCATTGACTTTACCACCATTTTACACAACTATTCTCATAATGCCAATAAAAGGCACAAATGTTGGTCAGGGGACTGTAATGAAATAAAATCTATTTTAGATATTTTCAAGTAGAGAACATTTTAATGAGATCTTAAATTTGCATGACTTTCCATGGTTTAAGAGAAAAACAGAAAATATTGCTAAGAAAATATTTTTAGTGTGTCTTTTTTAAGATTTCTTTACCGAACTGTATGTATTACCATTGCCCTCCTTTTGCCAATACATCATGTTCTTATGGCTGCTATTAAAAACTCTCATAGGAAGAACTTTGTGCAAAAAAATTTGGGCAGATTATGGTTAATTATATAAAACATTATAATTTAACAAAATTCAATATGACACATTCAAATATCTCCATGAATATATCCTTTGGGAATGTAAATGGATGTTCCATTCTGAGAGAAAATATGAAATTGAATAACTGAAAAAAATGAGATTTAGCCATAAATAAGAATCATGTTTTTGCTTAGCAATAATGAATAATAATTGATTTGAAAATTTTGAAGACATTGAGCTGAAACTGAATGAATTCCCATTTCTGTTTTATAAAAAGAAATTAGGTTCTTAAGAGAAAAGAACAAAATTTATTAAAAAGTTATGAAATCTGGAATATTATGGATTATTGGAAGAGATTTATTATAATGTGTGTCAAACATGATTGCAATGTAAAATGAGACTCAATTTACTATTTTTAAGGGACATCAGATAAGCATTTGTACTTTTTAATTTAATATTGTTAATATCCTATCCTGTTCCCTATATGCTGGATTATCATCTATGAATCTTTTTCTATAATATTAAAGTCAAATTATATTATAAATTGGTAGCATTAATTATTTTAGGGGGAACAAAAATCTTTTTCCTTCTTCCCTCTTTTTATTCTTTAGTAGGGAACTTCATTTCTTAAATTTCCCAGGTCAAAATTTTTTTTATATAGTGTATAATATATGAATGTATTATTTCTGAGAAATTTTAAAAAAAATCTTACTTTTAAAAATGCTTATATGAATCAATTGTAAAGATTTATTAGTGTGTGGAATTTAATTCCAGCTTAGAAAAAGCCATAGGTACAGAAAAACTCATTCATCAGAATGTCATTAATTAAAAATGTGTAGCTACTCAACATGGACTTATTGGAGTTAACCTCTGTATGATCTGTTAAGAAATAATTAAAACCTTTTATATTTTTATAAGAAGCAAGCATTGAGGCAAGGAAAATGTTTAGCTTGATATAAAAATGACATTTTTTTCCTTAATAGATTTATGTATTACCTTATCTTTTCAAGTGTATCTGGTATATAAGATAGAACATTAAGTAGAACTATATTACCTTTCTGTAAAGCAATCTTAAACTTTTCTAATTCACTTATTCACTCACTCAATCAATTAATCATATCATTAAACACTTATTGAATAGCTGTTATGTTCCAGGCACTGTGTAAAAGGTAATAGTAATAGAGGGAAACATTTATTGAGCTGCTTCTATGTGTCATGCAATTTGGTAAGCTCTTGGCATGAACTATTTCATTGAGTCCTCACCACAGCCTAAGAGAGATATACTATTATTATCCACATTTTTGTGATAAGTTGACTGAAGTTTAAATAATTTGTTCGAGGTTATATCTAGTGTTAGATCCAGGATTTATACCAGGTAGTCTGACTCCAGAGGCAAAAACTATCATCATTATGCTAGCAATAGTGAAAGAACAGATGGTATCCCTGCCCTCATCAAACTTATATTCTAATTACTGCAGACAACACTAAAGAAATAAACAAGCTAATATATAATTACAATTATTGATACATTCTGTGAAGAAAAATGATAGTTTGTCATGAAAAAAAAAAGGTGAGAAAACATAATTTAGTTAGAGAGGTGAGTGAAGCTGTCTCTGAGGCATTAAGCTGAGATGTTAAGGAAGGTGAGTGGGAATTAGTCTGGATACAAATGGGAGGGAGGTGGGATGGGTGTTCTGTATTTGGAGAATTAAGTATGGGTAGGGACCCTAAAACTTAAAGAATAGTAGGTTGAGGCCTCAAAAGAAAGTCAGCAAAAGGCAGAATGGCATGAAATGAGATAAGGCAGAACTTTGTGAGATTTTAGATTTTATTTTAATTTTAATGAAAAATAATCCAAGTGTTCTCAATCTTTAACTCATCAATCAGAGTACTATTTGAAGAAGAGATTAGAAGGTATTTCAAGTATAGCAGTGAACTGTGTAAAATTACAGCTTCCCACCAAACCGAGAGTGATACATTAGACTAAAGAAAGGCTCGGACAAGTCCAGCTTGGTGAGCAAAAGAGCATTTAATAGGATGCTTCCATGGGGAAGCTCTTCACATGGTGGTGGAGCCAAGCCTGGTCGTGGCCTAAATCCTTTCTGTGGTGGTGGGTGGAGAGCGTGGCACTTTCGAGGTTCTTGCCATAAAGCGAGAGGATCCTTTTATACTACATGTCCAGGTGCAGATGGGGAGGGCATGCGAGGAGGGAGCATGATTAAAACGTGCAGTGCTCAGGACAGGTAATCAAAGACCAGACATTCACAGTGTTTCCCAACAGGGCAGAAGTTACACTTTCACAGTAACTACATAAAATGAGCATTTACAATGTTTGTCAGTAAGGCTGAAGTTACATCCTTCTATTGATAGGAAGGTGGTTAAACAGCTCACAGAATAGATTATTCTTGGAGTTTCCTGGGAGAGAAGTCTAAGCAGCTCTAAACGAGCTCTAAAACAGTTATTTCTCAAGGCTTGCTGTGCAGCTACTAAGAAATGAAATGCTGATTAAAGGGGAAAGAACTGGAAGGGTTGTGGGAAAAACTGCAAATACATACATACATATATGCTACAGAAGGGTAAAGGAAAGCATGGGAGGAGTTTAATTAGGATGCTACCACAGGAAATCAGAAACAAGAGAGTTTGAGCTTTGATTAGGTTAGTAACAGCAGATTAGAAATAAAGATGAATGAATTTTAGACCTACTTTAGAAGGGACAGTTGATACAGATGTGTCTAGGAATGGTGGTGGTCATGAGCAAGAGGGACATGGATAGAAGTAAAGGAGAAAGTAAAGAAGACCAAGGAGAAATATCCAGAGAGATAGGAGGGAAACAGGAGAGTAGAGTTTCAGAAAGCCAAGGGGAAAGAGTCTTTTCTCAAAAGGAGTCAACCATGTCAAAAACTCCTTAGAAAGCAAGTAAAAGGATAATGAGTATATTTCATTACACTTGTTAATATGAAGGTCATTGAGGATTTTTCTAAGAGGAGTTTTAGTGGAATAATGTGAGTTAAAACCAAATTAGAGGAGGTTAAGAAGTGAGTGAGGAGAGGGGAAGCATAGACAACCTGGGTAAACAATAATTTTGAGAGGGTTGACTGTCGAGGAGAGTAGAAAGAGAAGGCAGTGGCTAGAAAGGGATATAAAGTCAATGACCTATTGACTTTTGAATTAGATTAAAGGACACTAATTATTTGCTACTTCTCCCATTAAGAAATTGTTCCTCATTTTTCCTGCTCTTGACTTTGGGCTGACCTTAGTGACTTACTGACACTCATTGAATGTGGCAAAAGTGATGTCCCGGAGAATAAGTCATTACAAATTTTGCAGTTTCTGCCTAGGCTTCTTGGAAACTAGCTCTTGGTGCCTTGAACCACCTTGTAAAAAGCCTGAGAACTGATTGCCATGCTACAAGGAGCCTAAGCTAGCCACATGGAGAGGTCCCAAAAAGAGGGAGATACCTGGACGGCCCTGTCTTTTTCAGCTGTCTCAGTGCAGGCAACAGGCCTTGAACAAGCCATCTTGAACATCCCAGCCTCAGCAAATGCAAAGTAGAGAAGACTTGAGAAACCCATTTGACAGCCAGAAATGGGGTTCCAGGTGTGCTATTTGAGCCACCCAGCTGAGGCCTTAGTTATTATGGAGCTGGGACAACCATCACCACTGTGCTCTGCCTGAATTCCTGGCCCACAATTTAATGAGCTTAATAAAATAAAGTTGTTGTTTTATGTCACTAGATGCTGGGAAAGTTTTCTTTACACAATAATAGTTGGAACAACTCTACACATAGTAGATGTTTAATAAATATTCATTTAATTAAATACTATGATTCACAAAATTGATTTTATTTGATTTATTTAAAATTTTCCAGCAGGATGTCCTTAAAATTGCATGCATCTCTAATTATAAGCAAAGTAAACATTTCTCAGTATAATGTATAAATCGTCATTTCATTAATTTAATTGGTCATTTTCCTTACTACTCAAAATAAATGAAAATTTTTATATTCACAAATTATTTATACTCAAATTACTTAAACTTTGTACATATTTTAAGAAAAATTTTTTGACCTCCAAATTTTGAAGAACATTCTTTATTGACTTGACATACACTTACTTTGTCCCAGGTATTATTCTAAGGGCGTCATGTGTATCACATCATTTAACCTAAGAACAACACTATCCAGTAGGTACTATTTTTGTGTGAATTTCACAGATGAGCAAGCTGAAACACAGAGAAGTTAAGTAATATTGTCAAGATTGCACAGCTAATCCTTGACCAAACAGGGATTTGAATCCAGGTAGTCAGGCTCCAGAGCTTCTCTTTCTAACCACTCTGCTGTGTGATAAAGGCTGCTCTGATTGCTTTAAAGCAGCGGCAGTTTTGGTGCAACATTTATTTGATCAGCCATCAAGGAGATGAAATACTCAGAAATACAATCGTGAGGGGATGGATTGTGAATTTGGAATCATGTGCCATCTGCCAGAATCTTCTAGGCAACTTCATCCTTACCTGTCAGCAGAGTGAGATGGCTTCCAAGGCGTGTTATCTTCCCTGCATTTCAAATCTCCCCAGCTGGCCACTCACAGTGACTCAACTTCTATTGTCTGTGGCTAAAGCCATTGAAATGCAAATCAATATGAAAGGATAAATATCTGATGGTAACAGTCATTTGCTGATATTTATGTGTGTGTATTTTTTGTTTAGGTCCTTTCCTCTCACCATCTAGTTGAGAAAGGATATGCAAGCCTAAGGGAGAGGTGGTTGCTCAGAGGAATGAAAACAGAAGGCTTTTCATTCATCTCTCAGCCTAGGGCTGAACCTCACCCCGGCCTAAACCTGGATGATTGATATGTGCTGGGATCTAGGATGTGTTTAAGATTTCAGATCTCCTCCAAAATCAAATGTCTCAATCCAATTTCACATATCCCAACACAATATTCAAAGCCAAGTTTATGAATAAATACAAGTCTCCCAAAGCAGGCATAAGCACTGAAATATAGGTGCTATACAATTCTTAAGGTAGGTGTTGGCAGCTTTCAAAAATATTCCTCAGCAACATTATCCCACATCAGTCTTCAAGGAAGTGACACTGGTCTGCTACCAAAGCTTTTGCTATGTGTTTGTTACCCAGAAATATGACTCTCAATGGTGAATTTTTTTTAGCTTACTCTAAATGGATTACTCCTATCAGGAGAAGTATTATGTGTTAGAGGTGACTACTGATTGAGTTGGCAGGAGATAAGTGGTTAGCAAGAAAAGCAACTTGAAATTTTTAATATAGGGTTGGCTTTATCTCATTGAGAGTGATAGTACATAAATTTAAAATATCTTTTCAAAAATGAATTTTCTAAAGAATACAACACCTGCTCTTCTATCCATTTACTTATTGTCACAGGTAAGAACACTTTACTCACCAAATAATGTTTTCAAGTAATGTTTCAGAATAAGCAGTTATAATTTATAGAATAACAATGCATGATCAACAACACACTTGTCATCAAGCATGCCTTTGGTGAAACTCTCTTTGAATGGAGACAGAAGGTATCACTGGAAATGTGCATGAGAATTTATCATATGGAGGAAACGGCAATCAAGAATAAGATGAGAGCATTCAAGAGAGGTTTGCAGATGAGTGTGCTGCAGGGAAAAGAGGGGAGGTGCATCAGAGCAGGGGAAATCAGCAAGTAATAAAAAGGAAAAGGCAGGCTGTATCAGAGGATCAGGATGATGGCAGTTAGGTAAAGAAATAGTTTCTGGAGCCTTCTGTAAGTGCAGATTAGAGACATTTTTATTGATATGCACTTGATTTTTTTTCCTACTCTCTTTTCATATCAAGCAAATATGAACATTTTCCCTTATAAGAAGCCTGTAGTTTCTAGGCATTGATAATTTTCCCATCATGAAAAACTTACATACAGCCTTCTCACTAATCTTTGCTACTTAAATATCTCCGGTACTATCTGCTTTCCAATACTTTTGCTATACCTATGTTTCATATACTATTATGTGACACTATAGGAAAAATGGTCTCTGGATTTCTGCTATTCATATTCAGACAGTGGAAGTCTCAAATCATTCACACAAAACCTCAGGGTGGCACACGCTGTTGTTTGTCTACCCATGCTCATTCTCACTCTTCTTCTTGGGGACAGAACGCTGATTAGCCTGGTGAGGCTGATTATGCCAAAAAGAAAGCTCCGTTCCAGCCCTGGGGTGGGGGAAGGTGTAATTCTTGATTAGTTGAAGCAAATTATGGTGATTAAATTCATCGACTGCTTAGTATATGTGATATGCTTCTGACCAATGTAATATGAGAGAGAGTCATCTGGGACTGTCAGTCCTTAATTTACTGCCTCTCACCTCTGAATATTCCCTTCGATGTATGCTTTAAGATAAAGAACGGAATTCCCTTAACCAATTTCTCCTATCAAGTGAGTATGATGTTAAGCTTTTTCAGCCGAGGGCACAGGAGAGACATTGCAGGAGGAAGACACTTTCTAAAATTGCCAGTCTGGGCAAGTGTTGACTGTATGGGTGTGAGAGCATCCAGTGGAGCCTGCCTGAGTCACAGGCCCAGAATGATCCCTCTGTGACTTTGCAGGCATGGCCTGTAGATAGCCTGTCCTTGGCCCCCTTGACATGAAGCCAAAGCCTCCTCGCACAGCCTGCATGCAGCTTCCTGTGGCCCAGGGAGTGTGGGGTAGGAGTGTGGGGAGTGTGGGGGGTTCATTCAGAGTGGCAGCTCCCTCTGCAAGATGCCCACCTATCCTGAAGACTCTTGGTCCCCTGCCAGAGTGCAGATGCCCACTGTATGCCCATGACACTGGTTGCTGGTACCTCACCCCACAACTACACTCTGGGGCTTGTCAATTGTTTGCCCAGCACCAGTCTGGCTAAACCATAAAGTTCCCTGCTATGGATGGCTGGCCCACTTGTTCTCCAACAAAATCTGAATCCCTTCCAAGTTTATCCTTCCTTCTCTCCCTCAGCCCTAGGGCACCATATGGCACCATATAGAAGTTCCTTATATCTTATAGCTACTCTTTTATTATACTTAATATTTCTTATATTAAACGTTCCTTGTTTAACCTACTGTGTGATTTCTGTCTCCTGATTGGACCCAGACTGATACAGGGGCCTTCTAGGAAAGGGTCTCTTTCTCAACAAAAGCAATGGATGAGTGAATTCTATCCTTTTCTGCCTCTGGATGGTAATACATGTAACATCTATAAGTTCAGCAGTCATTTTTGATGTACAGGAGGAGATAAATGAAAGAACTTGGATTTTGATGACATCATTGTGTTGCTAAATTATCCAACCCAAATATGGTCCTACCCCTTAGATGGGGTAAAAATTACTTATTAAATATATAAGCTACTTTGGGTGGTGATTTACATCGCTTGCAGCACAAAACAGCCTAACAAAGCTGTATGGCTATAAAAGTTATTCCCTTGTTTAAAGTAATTATTCTAAGGTTTTTTCCCTAAGCAGTTACATTGCCTCTTTGGCAATCCTAGGTGAAGAAATTTATTTTTGATTCACTTTTGAGTTACTAGTTTATATTATCCATCTTGCTTAATAAGTTCACTGTTATAACCCTTAAGATCTTAGTTTCCTTTTACTGCTATACATATTTAGGTTCCTCATATCATAAAAGGTCATAGGCATTTCTTTTTTATATATTAGTTTTCCTTTCTGATTATGTTCAATTTCTAACTACCAGTTTTTATGACAGAAAACCCAGTGACATGAAGGCCCGGTGTCTTATTTTTTTGGAGGATAAAACACTTCTTAAACGTCAATCCTTCCCAAGGAACTGAGAATGGTCTTACTCCTAGAAAGCAGACATTTCTGCAGATTTCCACCTTTTCCACTAGCACACAGCAGGGTATAATGCCTACATGTAAGTCTGTATTTATAGCTAATACTAAATACATACAAGAAAATAAAAATGAATACAGTACTCTATTGTCTAATGTTTAATGTCTAAGTCTATTGTCTCACACTGCCTGTGTCTCATAAGAAGAACTTACAATTTTCATTCTCGCTTAAAAAGAAGTCTTTTTGTGTCTGGCTTATTTCCAGAATATAGGTTCCCAGGGGATGTGGTGGGGATAGGAAATGTGAAGTTAAGGCTTAAAAGGTACCGGGTTCTTATCTGGAACAAAAGGATGGGAGTGATGGTAGCATAACATTGTGAATGTAATTAACAGCACTGAAATATATATCTGAATGTGATTAAAAGCGGGAAATGTTGGATTGTATATATAGTAATAGAATAAAAACTAAATTCCATGCAACGGAACTGCATAAACAGTGAACCCTAAGTTAAACCATGGACTAGAGTTAGTAGTACAGTTATAAAAATGTGCTAACATCAATTGTAACAAATGTTCCACCCCAATGCATAGTGTTAATAATAGGGTGGTATATGGGAATCCTGTATTTTATGCTTGATTTTTCTGTAATCCCACAACTTTTCTAATCAAGGTAAAAAAAGGAATCTTTTTCACAGCAGGGTCACCTGCAGGGAAGAAATCTTCTGCCACATGGCTCTTACAGGTATGTTCTTCTCACCACCCTGTCTTTGCATGGGCACTTTTCTCCTTGTTTTCAGTATGTGGTTACTGTAGTTACGTTTCTTTTCTGTGACTCCCCAGAGGTTTCCTCCAGAAACATTTCCAGCACTCTAGGTATCTCCAGTACGTCCCTGTTGGAGCCAGTGTTTGCAACCCTTTCTGTGGAAAAACAAACATCATACAATAATTCACCCCATCCCACCCTCACCCATTCCACTTCCTCATCCTCCACTCCCCTGGCCAAGGATAATGTATCTGATTATTGCCCTACTGTCTTTTGATGCCAGGATTTTGTCCATGGGCTGGTTTATTTTTTCTCTTTACAGAGTGTCTCACTCCACACTCCTTTAAAGAGCTTCTTCCATTCTGGGTTTTAAGAGAACTGGTATCCCTGAATCCCTTAGCAGACAGACCTGGTGACCTGCATGAATATACTTCCAACTTGTACTTGTCTTCTAGTGAATATACTAATGTACATGCTTCTCATGGAGCTACCTATGCAATCTGGCTACCACTTCCTTACTCACAGGAAAGGAAGGTTCAGACTCTTGTAATGTGGAAGATTAACTGTTTGGTGTTCACCTCAAAAGAAGGTGGATTTAAGCCAGATAAGATTGAAGAAGCAGCAGAAAAGTAGGAGAAAAAACAGGGCTGCCTCCTATTCCTCACCGTCACCACCTGTCCCCTGCAGTGGTCAAGGATAGCTGTTAACCTAAGAAAAAGAGGGTGAGACCCTGCATATCTAGTGGGAATATTGATGACCTTTTGATCTTCAAATGTCTCTGATACTTGATTTTTAAAAATCAGAAAAATAAAGGCTAGTGACTGCACTGTTGTGAAAGCCATAGAAGCCTCCAAAGATGAAACACTAATTTCAAAAGCCAAATTTGAGAAACTATTCATTTTGTAATTGGGGTGAGAAGCCTGAAAATTAATAATCAAGGGTGTAACTTCCTTTTGTGAATTTACTGAAAGATTTATCTATATTTTTGCAGAGTCCTTGCTTCTGTCTGTTGTTTTCTTCTTTGGAAGGAAATGAAGAACTTCTAAAAGTAATTTTGGAGATTGGTCTCTGTTGTGGTGGTGTACTAGTCTTGTCTTGCTTCCATCCAGAACGGGATGATGAATTAAATGAGGACAGCTGCTGTTGTCCTGTATCAGGGCACTTCCCAAACCATCTTGATTACACATACCCCAGCAAAATCAGTTCTGAATATACTACTCTGTTAAGGAGACTTCTTATCTTAAAATCCTTAAAGTTAAGAAAGGACACGTTGTCTCTACCCTAGGTTTCCCACAGCCCGCTTCTCTTTGCACTAAGGACAAATAGCTTTATTGTGCTTCAGATCCTTAATTACATATTTAAATCAATGCTTGACTTGCCAATTCTTGTCAAAAGTCTTAAAATTTTTCATAGTTTTCCAATATAATTTTTTATGTCTAAAAAATTAACCTTAAAATTATGAGTGTATATAGAAATTTAGCTCCAGGCTATTTATTATAATATTAAAAATTCAAATGTTCTGTTTTATGGACTTGGATATAAATATCTGAAATATATATGTCTTTAATCATATTGCTTTTGAAAAATATTTAATAACCTAAGAAAATATTTATTTTTAAATGTCAAATCAAGTTAAAAAAATAAGAATCTTACATCATTTCTGTCTACCTATACCATATCTATCTTCACATTATACTGGCGACATCATTTATTAGCTATATCACCCATGTTGTCTGTCCCTTCTCTCCACCATCTCTTCTACCACTCTTCTACTTCTTTTCCTTCTTTTCTACCCACTAACATCTTAAGAATGTTAATAACTGGGAGTTAAGATTATTGCTGGTTTATATATTTTTCTTTTGCCTTATTTTGTACATTCTCTATCATAATTGTATATAATTTGTTTGACTCTATGACTCCTACATGGCTTCCTGCAATGATTCGTGAGTAGAATTTCGGAAGCTTCAGAAATGTTCTTAGCAATAAAGATTACAATAAAAAAGGCTGTTCTGCCTTGAGTTATTAGTGGTTTTGGTTTTGTGCTGTTTGACTGCTTCTAAGTTTATACAGACTTTGGGAGCTGGAAAACCTTAGAGGTTATCCAAACCAGTCCTCATCTTAAGGGGAGAAAACTGAAACCCAGAGAGGTTGACACTGAATCCAGGTAACACAAGATGTCACAGAGTTGGTGGTGAGCCCAATATTCTTACTATACAATGACTTTTATGACTACAATAAGAACTTGTTTGAAATTCCATTATTTTACTTTAATGGCTGTTAGAAAACATACATATATAATACATCCTTAGAGCTGGCATCTCTAAATCAGTGTATTTAAAATGGAAGAAAAAGCCATAGTTCCAATATGTGTGGCAGACTTATATGTTGTGCTGTGCTCTAAATAGCTTCAAATTATGAGTTTAATGTTATTTCATTTTAAGAGGGGAACTAATAAAAAAATTCTATTATAACAAGAAAATCTTCCTGAAGACATGATACTAACAGAAGTCAAACTGCGAACTCTATCTCTCAAGAACTGAATTTTAATATACCAAAGTGATTCTTCTCAGCAGTTGCTATATTTTGAATCAAAATTTATTGTAAAAATCAACAGTAGGGTTAAAATAATTCTTATACTTATTTTATGGACATGTAGATGAAAATAAGTGTTGCCATGTATGAAATAGAGTAGTAGCTTTATCTTGTTTGAGATATATTTTCAGTCTTTGAATAAAGAATCTTTGTACAGCCCACAGAGTTTCCCCCTCCAACACACTCAAATTGACAATCTAGACCAGACCATGCTCTGCAAAATTGCACCAAAGAAATTTGCAAATACCCCCGTGATACATTTGAGCTCCTGGTTTACTGCTTCCCCCTTATTTGATCTGGTTTATTCTGGCATGTTGTTTGTATTTATGCAGAGTAATAAGACATCTGCTGCCCACCAGAACCCATCATGATCTGTGGCACTTCGCAGCTGACTGCTGTCTTATTTATATTAATTGAATGCAGCGTATTCCGCATGCACTGCTGATTACTCTCATTTATTTCAGTGCCTAAAGACCCAGAATTTCTCTACTTGCCCTACAACATTGTTTTGCTCATTTGGCTCCAATTAGCTTCAGTTAACGAAAATACATTACAACAAACCTCTGGTTAGCCATTGCTGTTTCTAATGACATAATTTGTGAGTTTTTAGCCCTTGAAAGTAAGGACATTGGAAATTATCTTCTGTGGGCCTGAGAAATATTAATTGCTGGCATCTGGGCTCATTTCCTTAAAGAAGATTTGTGATTTCTATTTAACTAATAAATGTTGACATAATTGGAGAGCTATAAGCTCCATATGTTGGACTTTTGAGTAGTTTCTGTTCTTACTCTTTTTCAGTTGAGTAAGGAAATGCTTTGGCATTAACACTGTATCTTGGTTTATTTGCACTTAATATTTTATAATTATACTGAACAGTGAAAGCACTTATCTAAGAGAGTTTCTTTAAGAATTTATTAAACATGCAAATTTATTTGAAAACTGTAAAAGAAGTGTCAGTTTAGTGAACAATTACATATTTTTAACTGAAAATTTTCTTCTCAATGAACTGATTTTCCCATTCTACTGCCCTGTTTTAGCTCTAGAGCCAGGAATCAGACTCTAATAGTTTATATTTTAAAGATAACAGTTTTTGTAATGATGTTTTTGAATAACGATTTATTTCAAATGATCTTTTAGATGTAATTAGACACTTGAAAAAAAAAGAAATGAATACTTACAAATTAAGAATGGATCAAACAGATATTATAATAAATGAAATTACCTTACTCCTTAAAAACATTATAACCAAGAAGTTCAACAATTTTGCTCTCTTTTGCATATTGTACAGCATATTGTACAACTAGATGTTTGCATATTGCACAACTGCCCTTCATGGTACAAAAATCTGGGTTTTGATTTGTTTTGAAATATAATCAATTATCATATATTAGTCTGAGGAAATTTCATTGCTAATTTATAACCCCAAGCAAAAAGTCTTTCTACTCATTACTCCTTTGAAAGAAACCAAGACACAGGTTTTCAGTCTTATTCTTATTATATTTCATGTTTTTTTTGCCTTTTTATCCCAAACTTGAAAAGACAAGGCCAATCATAGTCAAGTACCGTAAAAACTGTGTTCCCATGGTTTTTATGTAAAGTTAATAAAATAAATAAGAGGCAGCTGTGCATTTCAGGAAATAACTCCATTGAGCGGTTCTGGGAATACTATAACCACAAGTGTGAAGCTGTAGTCACCAGAAACCCTCAATGGAATTAGAGTTCAATAAATAAAAAATTTCCCCCTTTTTACCTTTACAATATAACTCTGCATTCTGTGGTGGTGCCAATGCTTTACAGAATTTCCACTGCTATCTTTTTAATTGTCATAGAACTTCTTGTTTCCTGTTCCAGCAAGTTGGGACTTTAGGAGAACTTTTGCTGTATGCTTGGTTGCTGTGGATGTTTTGGGCCTGGGAACTATGGCATAGTAATAGATCCTTCTCACTTGCTACCTCCAAATAAGAAGAAAGAGTGAACACAAGGATCATGAGGCATTTTGATAACATTAGTAAATACATCCGTGCCAGATTGTGACATCATACATATTAGTAATTCCATGGACTGGCAGGTAGACCACCTTTAGAAGTCCCTGCATACTATCAAGCCTGACTAATAGGCTGCTGGTTATTGTTTACGACAATCACTGTAATATGATTATCATTCTTCTCTTTGACTTATCTATTCCTTCCTGAAAATACTGGTGAACTATTCTTTTTCTCAAAATTTCTAGTTCTGTTATGCCCTCCCAATTCTCATTTTCTTTTAAAGAAATAGAAAATCTCACGTTCTTTAATTGAGAAAACACTACAACCATTCTTCTAGCAGAACAAGCATCAAAAATATGCATCAATACTAGAACCTGGGATCAGGTCCTGGTCTCCATTACTTGTTGGCTATATAACTGTGGGAAAGTTACTTAAACTTTATATGCCTCAACTTTTCCTTAATATATCAATAATATTAATACTTACCTCCGAAGATTGTAGTGGGGTTTATCAGTAAGCTTCTGCTGTGTAACAAATTACCCAAAATGTAGTGGCTTAATACAATAATCATTTATTGTTTCTCATTGTCTTATGATTGGTTGGGAGGTCCTTCCTGTCTGGAGTGGCTTGGCTGGGAACAGATGGTTTAGGACTGTTTAATTTATGTGTCTGGTGGTTGGCAGGCTACTTGGTCTGAGGAGGCCTCACTCTCATGTCTGCCAGATAGGCAGATATCATCCATGCTGATGGCTATACTTCTCCCATCATTGAACAGTTTAGCCCAGGTTTCTTCACATGGTGGTCTCAGGGCAGTAAAGGAGAGCAAGTCCATTTTCAAATCTCTGCTTGCATCACGTTTGTTAAGGTCCCTTTGACCAAAGCCAGTTACATCCTCCACTTGACAGGAAGAATGGAAATTCACAATGCAAAGGAACATCCTTGAATGCATTCAAGGATGGATGAGATTTGCAGCCTTTTTGTATTTTGCCCACATGAAGGTGAGATGAGTTCATAATGCTGAGAACAAAGTGCTTAGTTTGTACTGACTGGCACATAGTAAGAGTTCAAATAAATGCTATCTGTTATCATCATCATCTTCCAAATTAGCATCATCCTCACACTCAGCTCTTGCCATTAAAGTAGGTTTTGTGTCATTACTTCTTCTATAGGTAAATAAGAAATTATGTCAATTTAGTTGCTATTGAAATTCTGACCTTCAATTTCTAAGCCCTGTTCAAGATCCTCTTAGGTGGACTCTCTTTAAGAAGGTGAATAACATGATCATTGCAAAAAAAAAAAAAAGTTTCTGTCCAGTCCATCTCTCATACAGCTGCCAGAGTGATAAATAAAATAGCTGTATATTTTCCCTGTTAATTTTTAGCTTTCCAACCCCATTTTCCATAGTACTCTCAGCCTGCCCCAAAACCCAACACACATCTTGAATTCTTGCTCAAATTTGCCACCACAACATTTTTGCATTTCCTTCTGCCTGGAGTGTTCTCAAGTCACACTTAGAGACTTGGTACTTTTTCAAATGTCTTGTTTTTAGAAGACCCTCTCTCATATATCCTGCAGAGATAAGGACTTCCTCTTCTGAACTTCCATTGCGTCCTATACATGCCAATAGCCTAACTCACATATTTTTTTTTTCCACCAAAGAATTCTTTTCAAAACAGTGCTCCAAGTAGCCACCACCATTTAACTGTTCAAAACATGAACTTCTAATCCAATGGCATGGAATTGGCTATTATAAACATTTCCTTTTTGACATTTTTTTTTTAAATTTTCCCTATGCTCACTGTTATATGAGAAGATAAACTAAGAGTTCGGTAGAAAGTGAGGGGATCACTCCTTGGTGGTGAGAAGAGGAAGAATAAGGGCATTAGAATGAAAACTCATTGAGATTAAGGGACTTGTGGGGTCAATTCAAGCAGGACTGAGACATTGGAAGAACTGACTCCATCATTCAGAATAGATGAACAACTGCCATTGGACTATATATGTTCCCCTGTATGAGGCCAGGGAATATCAGAAAAGGGCATGAGAGGTTGGAGGTTAGCTAGAGTGATGCTGAAAGAAAACCAGAACAGTATATTCCATCAATTGATTATTAGCTCCTTGAAGGTAGTGACTTCTTACATTTTTTTTTTGTTTGTATTTGTGTGTTTTAGAACATTGCATACTGCAGGGCAACTTTAAAAACTACAATTAAATGTATCTGTGGGTTGAATGAAAAGATTTATAATGTAGTACACAATGTTAGATCATATAATAAACATATATTTTCTTGAAATCAGAGTGCACATTAACGCAAGGTGTGAGAACTTGGGGAATAGATTTCCTTTGAAAAGATGAGTGCACTTATCTTAGTTAATGTTCTCTAACTTTTCTTGAGGTCTATTGAGTCCCTTGGAGATGAGAATCTGGAACTGAATCATCTTTCTACAATCTGTTCAAATCACTGGAGTTAGTGGAAGATGAAATTGGGCCCTTGACCAACCACCCAATTTAGAAAAGTGGCCTCATTCCCTACTGAGGAGTCTCTGCTGTAAGATTTATTTCAGGATAGGCCTTGAAATTGGGACATTGTTCATGAATATGATTTGAATTATAGCCTGAGATAATTTTATTATTCTTTATTTAGGCAAGTGTTCTCAACTGGAGATGATTTTGCTTTCCCTTGGGACCATTGGCAATGTTGGGAGATGTTTCTGGTTGTCACAACTGGCATCTAGTGGGTAGAGGTCAGTGTCCCTGCTAAACATACTACAATGAACAGAACAGCCCCCCTATAGAAAAGAATTATCTGGAACAAAATGTCAATAGTTCCACTGTTGAGAAACCCTGCTTTGGAGTGTTTCTAATATTGGCCTGGCTCAGGTCTTTGGGTTTCCATTTCTTAGAATGACAATTTTATTAAATTTATTTAATTGTCCATTTTCTTTTCTTGAAAATGAAATATGTAAATATTTAGAGTAAATGGTTTTGAAGGGATTTTATTTTAAATGAGGCAGAAATTGACCAATTGACATAGGATGAACAGCCTTCCCTCAATTGGGATCTCTAAAAGATAGTACCTGGGTCTCAGGTAAAAGCAGTGTTCACAACCCAGATCTTCACAATATGAAATAGAACCCTTGAGATTGATACAGTAGATGAATTCATATTGGTTTGGATTTCATTATGCTTAATAACTATGATAAATGCCAGTCATGGATTCTTGCAAATTCAGCTCTGGGAAAGTCTCCATAAAGACGTGACTCAGGTAAAACAAATTTGTTTTAAATATCTGATCTATGGTGAACAATTCGTCCTATCCCTGAGGAATAAAACAATAATTTAAAACATGTGTTTGGGTAACTGGTCAGTAAAGGGAACATGATTGTCATAATAGCTTATTTAAGTAAACAGTATTCATTTGTAGTCTCACTAGCAAGATTTTACTCAGATATTAAGTTTGTTGATAATTTAAACAAAGAGAAGATACTGATGAAAGCTGTCATAATGTACTGGCCCTAATTTATGCGTCTAATAAAAGACTTATGGTAGAATGACAAATGAGGAATTACAATTGGATCTAGGTGATTGGGAGACTGTAGTGAGAGAAGTAGAACTGTTTACACTCAGATGTATAAATTCATTTGTTCATTCATTCATGACAATATTCCTATGAATCAGTTAATAAATTAAATATTTATGAATAGGATACCATGTTAATCTCCATAGGTCAGGGTTTGTAAATTCAAATGCCTTCAAGATCAGGAAGTGAACAGATTAGGGAAGCCAGCCAAGCGTAATGCAACAGAGAATGGTGAATGGTGGGAACTTGGTTAAGTGGAAAACACATGTCCTACCTAAATGGGAAGTCACTACTCACTCAGCTCCCATTAGGTCCAATATTTCCAGGTCTTCTGGTTTTTTAAATGAATATGAAATTTCTGATTTATTTGTTTGAGTGTTTGTATGTGTGCAAAATCTTGATTTTAAGACTATGTCATTCAATTCAACATTGTACTGGAGGTTCTAGTAAGGGCAATTAGGCAAAAATAAGTAAGTAAGTAAAGAAATAAATAAATAGAAATAAGGCATACAAATTGGAAAGGAAGATGTAAAACTATCTCTAACTGCAGAGGACAATCTTGTATGTAGAAAACTTTAAAGACTCTACTAAAAACACCTAATAAGTGAGTTCAAAAAGGTTGTAGGATTCAAGACCAATATATAAAAATCAATTATATTGTCATACAATTATCATGAATAATCCATAATACAAATTAAGAAAACAATTCCATTTATAATAGCATTAAAAGAATAAAATACTTAGGAATAAATTTAACAAAAAAAGCAAAGACTTGTACACTGAGAATTACAAATCATTGTTGAAAGAAATTTAGAAGATCTAAATAAATAGAAAGATATCACATATTTATGAATTGGAAGACTTAATTTTGTTACAATGGCAATCCTCCCCAAATTGGTCTAAAAATTTCATCAGGCTTATTTGAAGAATTTGACAAGCTGATCTTAAAATTCCTATGGAAATGCAAGTGACCCAGAATAGCCCAAAGTCTCAAAAAATAACAAAGTTGGAGGACTCACACTTCAGATTGCAAAACTTACTATAAGACAGTGTGATACAGGTGTAAAGCTAGCCATATATATTAGTGAAATAAAATTTGAAGTCTAGAAGTATACCCTCACATTTATGATTAATTGATTTTTGACAAGGATGCCAAGAAAATTCAATGAAAGAAAGAATAGTCTTTCAACAAATGGTGTTGGGATAAGTGTATATATACATGCAAAAGAATGAAGTGAGATCCGTATCTCATTTCATACACAAAACTAGACTCAAAATGGATAATAGAGCTAAATGAAAGAGTTATAGCCTTGAAATTCTTAGAATAAAACATATATATTAGATAATAGTAAATTAGATATGACACCAAAAGCAGAATTGACAAAAGAAAAAATAGATAAATTGAAGTTCATCAAAATTAAAACTTTTGTGCTTCAAACAATACTATCAAGAAATTAAAAGGACAACCCACAGAATGGGAGAAAATACTTGAAAGTCATCTATCTGATAAAGGATGTATTTACAGAATATGTAAACAACTCTTACAACACAATATTCTTAATTTTTTTAAAGATTTATTTATTTATTTCCTCCCCCACCCCCTTGTTGTTTTGTGCTGTCTGCTCTCTGTGTGTTCTTCTGTGTCTGCTTGTCTTTCTCTTTAGGCGGCACTGGGAACTGATCCTGGGACCTTCCGGAGTGGAGAGAAGCACTCAATCTCTTGTGCCACCTCAGCTCCCTGGTTTGCTGTATCTCTTATTGTCTCTCTTCTGTGTCTCTTTTTGTTGCACCATCTTGCTGCACTGGCTCTCTGCGCGGACCAGCTGTCCTGCGTGGGCCAGCAGTCCTGCGTGGGCCAGCTCTCCGCGTGGGCTAGCTCTCTGCTCGGGCCAGCTCACCAAGTGGGCCAGCTTACCTTTCACCAGGAGACCCTGGGAATCGAACCCTGGACCTCCTATATGGTAGATGGGAGCCCAATCACTTGAGCCACATCCGCTTCCCGCAACTCAATTTTAAAAAGACAAACAACCCACTTAAAAATTGGACAAAGGATCTGAATGGAAATTTCTCCAATGGAGATATATAAATACTAAATTGGCATATGAAAAGATGCTCAATGTTTTTAGTCATTAGAGAAATACAAATCAAAATCATAATGAAATACCACTTCATACCCACTAGACTAGCTATAATTAAAAAGACAAATAATAGCAAGTGTTGGCCAGGATGTGGAGAAACTAGAACACTCACACATTGCTAGGGAGAATGTAAAATGGTGCTGCCACTTTAGAAAAAAAATATAGCAGTTTCTAAAAAGGGTAAATAGAGTTATTATATGACCCTGCTGTTCCATTTCTAGGTATAGCTCCAAAGAAATGAAAACATATGATTTCATACAAATTTGTACACAATTATTGATAGCAGTATTATTGATAATAGCCAAGAGGTAGATACAATCCAAATGTCCATCAACTGGTGAATGGAAAATAAAATCTGGTCTATTCTTAAATGGAATACCATTTTGCAATATAAAGGAATGAAGCACTGATTCATGATATTACATGGATGAGACTTGAAAACATTACGTTAAAGCCCATAACAAATGAACCGATATGGTAAGATTCCATTGTATGAAATGGCCAGTATAGTCAAATGTATAGAAACAGAAGTAGATTAATCATTTCCTAGGACTGTGGGAGGGATGGGTGGGGAGTGATTATTAATGGGTATGAGATTTCTTGATGTGATGAAATTGTTTAAAATTAGATTGTAGTAATGGTTACACATATCTGTGACTATATGGAGAAAAACTATGTGGGAAATATGCACACACACATACATATATATTATGTCAGCCAAACCAAATGTATTTGTAGGCTGAATCTGCCATGCAGTTTGCCAGTTCATGACCCCTGTTGAAGACAAAAAAGATGAAAGCAGATGTTCTTGCCATTGAAGTACCTTCAGAAGACATAGGTAAATGATTATAACAAAAAAGAGAATTTGAATGTAAGAGCTTTTGGCTATATGATCACAGGAGAAGGTGTCACAAAGGTGGTGGCCTTGAAGAATTTGTGCATTTTAAAAAGAAAGAAAGTAGGACATTTATAGCCAAATAAAACACAAAAATATCTGGTTGAACGGTGTTCATGTGATTTTAGAGATGTACTCTAAAATGTGATTTTTTTGCTAAATACTAAATGTTGGAGTGATAAGATCAGTATTTTCTCAAAGCCAGGGCCAAAGCCAAATACCACCAAAAGAGAATAAACTTGTGAAATACAAAAATAGATCTGCAATTTTATTTTAAAACTGTTTATTATTCTAATTTTGTACTAAAATTTGGGGGCATCAAATTTTATAATTTTTACGTTATGGACCTTGAATATTAATTTTCAATTTCTTAGCTACTGGGTGGCTTGTTCTGTCACCATGCTGCATGTCTGAGGTACTAAATGTATACTCACTTTCAATTGTCATATTTGGTAACATCATTAACCCCTTTGTATCCAGCAGAATATAATTCAGGAAAATGGCTTTCAGTTACATGTTTTGTCAAATTAATTTAAGGCAAATCCTAAAGAATGCTTCATCCTTAGTAATTGAAAATAGTTGTTAAAATATAGCAATCATTTCATTTAGTTTTTGTTTAAATTTTAACCTATAGACTCAAATTTAACAGATTTAACATATTCTTTTGCTTATTATTATATTCTTTAATATATTTACCCTGAAGACAATTTATTTTGGAAGTTATTATATATAATTTTGGATATTTTCCTCCTGTAATGTCAGTATGGCAAAATTGGCATTCTGATTTTAATTTATCCTCATAAACTATGACAATTCTTCAAGGGAATCTTTTTCCTGCAAGTTTTAAGGCCTTGGTGGAATTAGACAACTGATAATTAAATATAATTCTTAAAGAAAATTCGCCTTTATATGATCACTGCTGATACAATAAGCAATTCTACAACAATTCTACAACAATTGGAGTTATGAAAGTTCTGTGTTGTCTGTTATCAACTTGGTATCACGAATCTACCTTCTTAGGCTGAGAATCATGCTTTTCAGAATCCCTTTTGATATATGATTTTGGTTAGTTTCCTGTTGAGAATAAGCCGCATGAGATTTGGAAGATGGAGTCAAGTAATCAGACAGATATGTGGCTTTGCAGATGGTTCCATGAGCTTTCACTTGATAGGCATGATGTTAGAGGTTTCTGAAAGTTCTTTGCAAACTGTAGCTTCTCCCTGCTCCAGTGCTTCAGGTTCAAGTCATTAGGAAATGTTTCTTAATATCTTGGCTTCATCCTTCCAGAAACTCACTCCCCAGCACCCACCAAAATTATGTAAGCCCTAACTCCTATATTACATTTCTTATTTTCATAATTCTTATAGTGACTCTGTTTTTCTGATCAAAAACAGATTGATATAGCTTTATTCTAATTTCTATTAATAAATTTGTAGTATTATTTATATTGTTATAAGCATTTCTTGGCTCTCAAAGAATGTTTGTGTTTTCTCTAAAGTTATCTAGTTAATGTACCCTTTCTTATTTTTCTTTATTTTAAAAGAAGTTTTAGATTACAGAAATGTTACATCGAAAATAGAGGGGATTCCCATATACTTCACCCCTCCCCCTCCCCCACTTTCTCCCATTAACAACATCTTTCATTAGTGTGGTACATTTGTTATAATTGATGAACACATTGAAGCATTGCTATTAACCATGATCTACAGTTTATACTATGGTTTACCCTTTACACTGCACAACTTTATAGGTTTTGACAAAATGTATGATGGATTGTATACATCATTGCAATGTCATGCAGAACAACTCCAATGTCCCCCAAATGCCCCATGTTACACCTATTCTTCCCTTTCCCTCCTCTCAGAACCTCTGGTGACCACTGTCTTTATTTCAATGATACAAGTTCTTCCATTGCTAGAATAATAATGTCTACTTTAATCCATAGTTGCATTCCCCCTTTATGTTTGTTCATTCCTCAATCTTGAGGATTTTGGGATGGTGATGCCCACTCTGCTTACAATTGAGAGGGGGCTTAGATGCCCATGGGGCATATGGATGGAACTGTCTTACTTGCAGTTGTAGCTACTCTCTGGTTTTTGGGATTGTTGTTGTCCATCATCATACTTTTGTTAGCTGTTCTTGGTGTGTACTTTCTCAATATTAATTTAACTGCCAATTTGTTTTCTATTTAACCATTGGAAATTTCTTAACTTTTTAAGACCTGTTTTTCAGTTTCATTATCATTAATAATTATTTCTGTGATTAATTCTGACAATAATAAATGTATTGTACTTCAGTTGACTGGTAAAATTTAAACACATAAAGCACATTATATTTTTACATTGAGGTTAGATCTGGAATGCTTTTATCTATATTTGAGTGTAAATTTTCAGAGCATAACAATAAATCTGAATGACGTGTCTTATTTATATCACTGGTGTTGCTATATTGATTAGAGGTGTTGATAACTTATCAAACACTTGTCATTGATTATGCACAACTTCACGGATGCCAGAAATAGTCCTTTGGCTCTATGAACATCTGAATACCAAGGCTGAAGCTAAGATCAAAGACCTTTCAGCAGAATTCTGGGCAGAAGCATTGTGAGAGTTCTCTGTACAGACAACTCAAGAAATATTCATTTAGCAAGTAGTTGAGGTTATTAATTACGATTTACAAAAAGCAGATACCGTGATAAAGACATATATCAGCAAGTACAAGAGCTTAAAAAAATGCCTGACTTCCTTAAACTTTTCTTTAGAGAAGGCTTCCTTTAGTTTCCTTCTGGAGTTCATTGAAATGGGCTTTTTGGAAACATTCATGATTAGCTCAGCATTTTGTACCAATTAGAAAACTAAGGGATTATTTGTCATGTGGAAAAAATATAGATACATGTGGGAAAAAATGTTCTCACAGTTTGAGGACACTCAGTGGTAAGTTGCTTTGCATTAGTAAAACTCATTCTCATTTATAAGATTCCAGGCATGATTCATTCTTATTTTCAGTTTCTCAATCATTTTCATGTAACTGTCCTGGAGATATCCAGAAATGTGAATGATAATGTGTTGGCAATACAACTACTGTTTAGAACATCCTTATGCCACTCTTGTGCAATTTGACAAATAAAAGTTATCTGAATTAGAAGCATGCAATCATGTGTGTTGGAATACATCAAAATTATAAATACTTTTTTTCCATATCTTAGGAGAAAAATCCATTAATTTGCAGCTTTCCAGGATTTATTCAA